>CM077236.1:16360699-16588199 GCA_039654775.1 Spinibarbus caldwelli | reverse complement strand
TGCACAGAGGCTCCCTACAAGTGCCCTCTAAAAAAAATAAATAATAAAAAAAAAATCTATTACAGATTAATCGTTTTTGTAGAATATAAATTAGTTAAAGCAAATATTTAAATACAAGCATTTCACTCAAAAATAATTTATACATCAAATCTATAACCTGTGGGGTGGGGTGGGGTGGGGTGGGGTGGGGTGGGGTGGGGGGGGGGGGGGGGGGGGGGGGGGGGGAATCAACCTGCGGCAGCAGCTCAATTCTTGGGCTACTTTTAGACTGGGTTTAAAAGTTGCTCAATTTAGACTTGGCAAGCCTGCTTGTAATGGTCTGCCTGTGAAGGTCATGATACTAGTTGTCTGAAATCTTTTCGTCTGCTCCAGTGTTTTAAGGGGCCTCTGCCTGACGCTTATCAGATCTGACAGAGAGGCCTGTTATGGCAGTCCCATCATACTGAGTTCACAGGCAACTTTATAAGAAGAAACATTTGTTTCTTTGCATCATGCTACAATAGTCAGCTTAAAATTCACTGTGACTGCTGGAGATAGATGCCATGTTTATAGAATAGAGACATAAAGTGTCTGTTTTTGACATTGCTAACCCTCTAATGAGACCAGGACTCAGTGTCAGGTGGGTACAGTAGTAGGTATTTTTAAAAAGTGACAAAATCTTATTACTTTAATGATTGTTCACACTGAAGCATCGTGACTCATTATTAGATCTGAAATGACACAAATTAACATCTGCCTTACAGAAAGAAGAAAAAAAAAATAGAAATAAAAAAACGAACTGCTATAAAAATCCTGTAACTATGTACTAACATTAGCACATGCTTAAACTGCACTGTAAACATTATTTCATTAACTCAATGTATCATTTACCTTTTATTTGTAATTGTTTGTGAAATTTACTGGAATTTTTTGAGTGAAAATTGTTTCTACACTAAATGTGTATGCAGACAAGTGACAGATTGTACAATAAATGCTTGTTGATATTATATTAGACAAGACCAAAAAGAGCTGCTTTTGGTATATAAAGATGTTAAGTGTTGCTTTTGAGTCGAGGGCAAGTGTTTTCTGTTCTAGATGCTGAAGCTCAGATTTTAATTGGGCATTAAGCCCAGTGAGAGACTGATTGTAAAACTTTTATCTAGGGTATGGCCTTGGATTTATTTGTGTCTGTGTGTATGTTTATGTGTATGTGTGTTGCCCAAGGGAAAAGAGCACAAATCCAGAACTGGCACTTTGTAAGCACTTGCACAGATGATGAGCAGTAATTATGCTTTAATGATTTCTTTAGGGCATCTCCCCCTCCCTTGCTCCCTCACTAGCTCTCTCTCTCAGTGTCTTTCTTCTTACTCACTCCCCCTAAATTAAGACTTATTTTGAAAACATTTGGTGATGAAATGCTGCTTAAGTCCTCTAATTGCCACACAAACCTCATGTGGGCATTTTCGCTTGGCATCTTTGATGTCACATGCCTCTGCCTGGATACCGATTGGTGCTTATTGGCTGTAATTGGGACAAGTTGTTTTAAAAAGGGCATCCGCTGCATGACTTTGATGGCTGCAGTGGCCTCGCCATTGCTCAGAGTGGAGGAACCCTCCCCCAGCATGCACCCACAAGCACTAAGGCCCTGTCACTTATTAAAGGAGGTTGTCACCATAAAGTGACAGATGTCCTGATAGGATCTGGCTGAGGCTTTGGCCCCCGCCTGGCTTGTTAGTACACATGGTTCAAGGGAAGAGAACTGTTGGTTGTTTTAATAACTGTTACTTGTATTCTTCGGAGGCCTCCATCTTTCCCACCCTCTGTTCCTTGCTCATTCTTCGCCGCGTCTCCATCTCGGTCTCTCTCACTCTCCCGTGTCTCTCTTCTTTTTCTCCTGCTAGGAGGTGTTTTAAACCCCTCGTAGCTGCTCTCAGATTCTGAGCTCTGTTCTCGTTCTCTCCCTGAGGTGCTGGCCTTGTCATGTCAAGGGTTCAGTGCCATCCGAATGTTTTTAAAGCTCCATTTTCACTCTGCGGTGCCCCCCTGCTTGTCACATGAAGATGAGGCTGGTGTCCTGGGGTACACACCTGGCACTCTCAGTCCCTCACAATCCCCCATCAACCCTAAGCAGCCCTCTGGAGAGCGGCCCGTCCTTTTAGGTTTTTTCCACAGGTAAAATTGTGAAAAACCTTGCAAGGCCCCCAGTTCCTCCGGAGGTAAAATCTATAATGGAGTTTTGATTCAAGCTACAAGGGCCTTGAAAATTGACTGCTTTAACCACACAGCTGCCTTTCAGAAGGTCAGCGCTGCACCGAGACAAGAGAAAATCATTGGCCCAAACAGGCCTGGAAAAGGCCAGAACAGCTCACCGCAAATTATACACCAGCAGGGCACCCTGCAGAAATGCATTTTTTCCCCAGCAGTAACTTTTATTTGTGCAGTATGGCTTCTTAAACTTTCACATTTTTCATCATAAATTATTCAGAATGTAAACTTATTGAATTATGGAACTTCCAAACTAATAACAGTTTTCATGCATGCAGCACTCCACTCTCAAGGATACAAAGTGGTGGGTCTGTATGTGTTTTGATATCCTTTGATGATTGTGTGAGAGTTGCTATAAAGATAATATTTTTATTGGTCTCAAAATGTGACTTGTAATATCCTTGGGTCTCTCTTAGCTGAAAATATTTTGTACTAGTAGCAAAAGACAGAGGGCGCTATAGTATAGCGTTGCAGTATTCAGAGGAAGTTTTTTTTTTTTTTTTTTTTTTACATATTCAAAGATTTATTTCAGTGTCAGTCAAGGCTTTTGTCATTTGATGTCAACTGACACATAACTGTTCTCTTTTGTAAAGCTCTTGTTATATTTCATCATATGTCACACTGTCATAGCAGGAGGGAATTCTATCCATTTATCCGGATGATCACTAAATCCAAACATCAAACAAGCACAATATTGGTTTTTAATCAATTCAGTTGAATCTATTTCATAAACGAAATGAATTACATATGTATGTGAAACCCTAAATGATATTATACTTCAACTTTGTTTCACAACTGAAAATATTTAATAATTCATCCTCCTCCTCCTCGTAAAACTCTCTCATCCTTCTCCCAAACTAGGTGTTGATATGAAGAGTCAAAAAAGGCATTAAATTTCCATTGCTGCTGGAATCTAAGACAATCGTTGCTTTATCATCAAATTGACTGAGATAAACTGAGAATTCCTGACAATTGCATGTTTGTTAGAAGAACTAAAAAAAAAAAAAAAACACCTGCCAAGAGTAGTCATTACTTCCTGTAAGGACCCTTTGAAATTAAAGCTACCTGACAGTTAAATTCAGCTTCTGACAGAACCAAACTTGTTGAATTCCCGCAGAAGTTAATACTCTAAATACTCGTTGTTGCAATCAGTTAAACATCCCCGGGAGGCTCAACAGAGTTTCCGTTTGAACAAATCCCCGAGGGAGGCCAGCCTGGGACAGCGCCAGAACCTACAGGTCTTAACGGCAGGTGCTTCTGGGAGTTTATGTAATGAAACAATTGGTAATTTCTCCTGCGACTGTTGGGAGAAAAGATGTAGAAAAAGAGAGCAGCGAAAGAGTTGAGAGTGTGTTTTAAGTAAGAATCTTTATCTGGGCTTAATTTCCCATGCTTGAGCAGAGTGGAGGATTTTTTTCCTCCTTACAGATCTTTTTGTCAGATCCTGCCTACCCAAGATAGACCCAGGGGCACTCTAAGAACATACACATCACCTAGATTTGCCTTCCAGCCCACTTCCCTCTCCAGCGATCGCTCCCTCGATCCCCGACGGCTTCTTTGTGCAGCAAAGACGAGAGAACGTTTTAGAAATCAAATTTCACTTTGTCAGGGGAACCTAGAACAGACTCTAATTTGAATAGATTTAATAGAGCATAATTGTTGCAAATACATAGTCACACATCTCCCCAGATTACTGAAAGTTTGCACAAAAGAAAGCTTTAAAGAGATGTTGAAATGACATCTCTGATTAATGCGGTGCCAGTGGAATAGTGTTTTTATGAGCAATTGCCCGCATAAATGTGAAGTAATCGTAGACTTGCTTTAAACGTATAGTTTTAGACTCACAGATTTCTTATGACCACACCTCCACTTAATTTAGTCATATTCCCACTTTTTTTCATCTTTATTTAAAAATAGTGACTTTAATGCACTTTCTCTATAATAACTAATTAAGGGTGAACGATATGACAATGAAAGAAAAAACTTTATCAATTAATAAAATAATTTTTATTTTTTATTTTTTTATTATTCCTTTGAAATATTTCTTAGGAATAACATTTTAACAAAACAGCTTCATTGTTTACAAATCCAAATCATGTTTTCGAAATGCAGAAAAAAAAAAAAAAAAAAAAAAAAAAAACCCTGCACCTCATTACAGTATGTCAATAAGTCTCTTAAAATATCTGATAATTTGACATTTTTTTAATGGCAGGTTAAGGGTATTTCAGGTTGTAATTTCAGACTATTTATTAAAAAAATACAGTAATTAACTTGCACATGTGAACTACATTTATTTATTTCAATTTTATTTTAATCATGGACAGTCTTATGTAATTTCATGGAGAGTCTTATGTAATTGCCCCCTCTTTGTATTCTGAGCTGTCATTCTAAATTCTGGTAGGTTAGATTGTTTTATTTTTATTTTTTTGTCTTGATTGCTCACTCATAAACACCTCAATGCCACTGTTCTCTTGAAAGCATTCCTCTTGTTTGTCACACTAGCATGCTGACAGACTTGTGGCCCATTGGGGGATTTAATAGTGCACAGGTTATCATAAGGATGAGTCAGTTTACTGAGACACAAGGGATATGGAAGTGGTCTACAGAGAGAGATGTGGGCTGGGGGAGGGAGTGTTGGTGTGGGGGTTTGGAGGAGACGCACGTAGGTAGTGTATTCCTCCATCCCTCAGCACCTTGCCTACGTTGACCAGAGTGTCCATCAGTGTGGTCTCTTGAGTGCTGTAGGAACAGCAGTGCTGGCAAAAATAAAAAACACACCCCAAGAAAGTGCTTTTTTCATGGCCGGAATAGGAGTGATGGATTGGGTTAGCATGAGCACACAATGCATTTGTTTCGGAAAGAAAGAGAAAACAAGGTCTGGTAGAAAAACCCTCCACTGGAAGTTGGCACTGAAATATGTAATAATGAACAAGAATGGGTTAAAAATAATGACTGAATATTTGGATATTGGTAATTAAGATTTAATGTATCTAGTTTGCAAATATATTTGTTTCATTATCAGCATATGTTTGAATTTTGCAATAACACATGGGTTGGGTTGTTTGTCCTGTGTCCTTGAACTGATATCTGACTTAACGTGGTCCTCTGTGTTTTGCATGCATCTTCTGACCTTCTTCTCCCATGAAATGTAATTATTTGGGGTTACTGATAGATGTGAAACATGTTCTCCTGAGATTTGTGTAAAGGCAGGCTACCTGCCAATTTGAAGGGTACGATTCTGAGAGCATAAAATATGAACCACCTTTCTGTGCAATAATTGTCCCAATTTCCTTTGAAGAAGGCAATCATCCTGGATGTTCACCAAGAGCTTATTTAGGGATATCCTTTTTTCCATCTAGGTTATATTAATTAATGCATGCCTTAGCTCAAATTAGCCCTCTGAGGAGCAATAACTCAAATTCTTGTATTTATATAAGTAATAGGTCAAAAAAAAAAACATGCTAAACTGAAATAATTATGCAGTCCAACACTTAGCTTTGAGAATAAACTGCTTGAGAAACCTGATAAAATATGAATGTGTTTAGGGTGCAAATTTGTAAAATATTTACAGCCTAGTATTGGTGGGGAACAGCAGTTAAGTCGGCAGTCAACTTCAATAATTACTAATAATAAATTAAATTTTTTCACTGAATTTATTGTTACTCATTTATTTGTGAAATGTGTCAATGTTTATAACAATAATTACTGATCTGTAAGGTAATCTTGTGAATGCTGGAAGTGCAGAATTCTGTCTTGGAACGCAGTGCTCAGTTGTGATGTGAGAACTCAAGGAGACTGCATGAGACTCAGCAAGAAGCCCCCATGGGGACTGATCTTATGTCAGGAGATTGCAGATTTTTACGCTAAAGAAGCTACTCAATCTCTCCAAAGACTGAATTATTAAAGGCCCTGTATGTTTTTCAAAGGCTGGGTTTAGCTTTTAGATGAGAGTGGGGTGGGGGTGGTGGTGGTGGTGTGTGTGTGTGGGGGGGTGTTTCATACTGGATCATATCTGTCCCACCCCCACCTCTACAATTCTCTCTATACTTGCTCAAATGGCCCTTTACTTTCTAAGCATGCTTTTACTGCCTTTGAAGAGTTATTTTTGTTGATGAAAAGGATATGCTGGCTTGGTAAAGTGAACTGCGGCGATTCGTTCGCTCGTTTAATACTCCTCCCTCCTAGGTTTGGTTCATAAATTTATTATCAGTAAAGTATACGAGCAGTCTCATGCCTTAGTGAGGCCTGGAAGCTAAGTGTTGCTGATGTGAAAAGACTGAGAGCCAGACAGAACAAGAGAGAGAGCAAAGAGGTGAACGGTAGGAAGAGAGGGAAAGAAGAAAGTGTGTTCTGGTTAGTGCATTATCTTTGACTGACTGACGGCCGGGTGTGAAGTATAAAGCTCTGGCTTCATCGATGACTCTCTTCATTGTGAGCTGTAGGAGAGCAGCCTGGCTTTAGTGCATGTTCATTACTGAAGGCTGTAGCTGATTAATTCCCATTGGACACACACATTCTCACAACACTTTGAAATTAACAAGTTAATCTGCCTGAATAGAAAGTCACTTGCGTATTAACTTTAACTTTTTTTTTAAATACATATAATATTTCACCCCAAAATGAAAATTCTTGCCTTTTCTTGCATTGCGTTATATTCTCATATGATCCAAGGAAGTGAGTTGATGTCAGAATTCAGTCATTTTGGTGAACCACTTCTTTCCTATGTAGGCATGCATTATATTATATTATATTATATTATATTATATTATATTATATTATATTATATTATATTATTCTATTCTATTCTATTCTATTCTATTCTATATCCAGCTGGTTGTTATCGCAAAATAAAGGCCGATAGGCTAATTAGCAGCCCGATGTGAAGCAGCTTGCCACAAAAGTAAATAATTAAGACACAAAACATTGATCAGCAACAGCGGGGTGTAAATGCAAAGTGGTCAGTGTTTTACAGGTTGTTATTGGGGAATAACACCAATCAGAATCAAGTGTTCCAGAGAGCCATGTAATAAGTAAGGGATAATGTACATCCAGCCAGTTGTTATCAAAGAATAAAGCCCGACAGGCTTATCAGCAGTCCAACACAAAGTGGAGGGCTGTTGTATAAGACTGAAGGGCTTTATTTTGCGATAACAACCAGCTAGATGTACATTATCCTGCTTATTACATGGCTAATTGCAACAAAACAAAACAATTAGACATGAAAAATTTATTTGAATTCAAAGCTTCCATGAAGAAAGCAGTTTCTAGCAAGCGGCAAGTTCAAACTAGACGGACATTAAGAGATATGGTACAGACATACTAGATATTACATAGTATTTCACCACTTGGATAATTATGGCGATAAAAGATACTGATTTAAGATGAAACTGTTTTAAAATCTTACCGGTTTGTTAGTTATCTTACAATCCATTACAATGTACAAAACAATCATTGCAAAATGGCAGCAGCTGCGTTTGTATGAAACAAGAGAGAGCGAGTCTGCGATAATTAATAATAATTAAATATTTGTACAGAGAATATTGATTTGAGTTTTAATATTTTATTAGCCAACCAAATGCAAAGCTTAGCTAGATTATATTATAATCAGGGGAAATTAACTTTTTTCAATTGACCATTCGCAAAGAACTTGATTGACAGGCGATCTGACCAATCAGAATGCGGATATTATATGCCGCCGCTGCTATCCGCCATCTTGCCCGACAGCTGCGGCCTGTCTCCATAGAAATACATGTTAAAACGGGTAAAAAAGATAGACTGAATTGAAACGTTTTCAATATAACTAAATATAAAAATGTGCGGACGGTTAAGCTGTGCTGTTGTTGGTTGCCACGGTAACGGGAACAAGCTAAGGTATTCCTTTAAAGTACTTGTTTTGCGTACCAGGAAATCTGTCATGTCCGGCGCTGTATGCATGGCTTGCAGCGCTGAAGTTAAATACTGAGTGTTAAATAATAAAATAATATGTTAAAACGTGTGCTCTTATCATTCTGTGGACAAAATCCTGTGAACTTCGCCCCGAATGGGAGCTTTATATGCACGTGCGCTCATCTGTTTTCAATGCAGGTTAACCGCGACGCTTCATGTCATCTTCCCACTCATTAAACTATGACAGGTCCTTTACTGCAACAAGATGGTCACTGCGACACTCTAAAGTGATGAAACTATGCTGCTATGTACTTTTTAAAACCATTTTCATAGGTTTCACGTTATATTGTTGGCTCGGAAAATATGTAAATGTGCATGCCGCCGCAGCTGTATCCCTTCTAGCCTTAACCACAAATCAGACAGAAGTGTAGATTAACTTCGGTGGACTTAAACTTGAAAAATGTTGTGTTCCGCGGTTGAAATAAAACACTTTCTGATGTTTATTCATTTCGTTCTTTAAGTAAATATGAAAAGACGATCGGTTCACGTGTTTGAACTGAGGCAATACAGTGATCTGTTACGACACATTGAAGAGCCACAAAACGATATTTATTGTTTGAATTTCTTTAAAAATGACACAATTTAAAAGCTGAGGGTCCTGAGACCTTGTTTCATATCAGAAGTAACCTGCTCTGTCAGTGTGTTGTCAGTTTCCTCTTTGCTCTGCGATGTATTTTTCACTGCGTTTCACTGAGAACATGATGTGCAGTGTGAGAGCGGCATTGTTTGTTGGTCATGGCAACAGTAACTAAGGGTGGGCGGGTTTTGCGACCGGTCAATTGACCCTTCCGCAAAAACCTACCCTCCTTAGTTACTGTTGCTATGTCCGACAAGCCATGGCACTCTCACATATTCATGGGTTTCAGTCACGTGACTTTTTTGTTGCGGCCGCCATCTTTAGGACCTTGCGTAGCCTCTCCTTGGTGATCGGAAACCAAAATAACACTTCACCAACAACGGAAAACAATGGTATTAAAAAAATAAAAATAATAAAAAAGATACTTTAGGATTAGGTCTTTATTTTCTGTCAAGAGAACTGCTGACTCCACTAAAGTCTATTGAAAACTTACCAATTTGACGTTGGCTGATATTTACATTTACCTCATACACAATCTCTATCCATACATTCGGGCCATTTTCAGTTAAATTTTCACCTGCTAGAGACTTGTCCATCGGCCCGGATGCCTGTGTACTCTGCCCGATTCTGGGCCGAATCAACCGGACCAGATGCGATATTAGCCGTAACTTGCTGACACTGCCACGTCCAAGCCGGACACGGCCTGTTGTGCAACACGCCAGACTTAGCCCAGTTTCATTTCTATATCTACTGTACTGTTCATTAATATTTCATTTAAAATGAATAACGTTAAACGTTTACTTTCATTTTAATTATATAGATTGTAATACAAAAATAACATGACTTAACAAATCTATAAATATCTCATTATTATGAAATCAAGTCCATTAAAGTCCATTAAAGAACTAGCTTGACCAAGCGGCATGAGGAAAATTTATTTACAAAACAATTTATTTACAAAACCATGCAATTACAGCAAAAAAAAAACAAAACAAAAAAAAAAAAAAAACAGCAGTTATACAATTTAACACATTTTGCAAAATTACCCATGCATTTACTTTAATGAATGAGTCATTTATGTACACTTGGACTGTAACATTTAATAAATAAAAGTTAAAACATTAAAAATTTTAAAGGTGTTTTGTGAAAAACACATTGGCAAATGGCAAAGTTTTGGAATTAAACATTTTGTATTTGGCAAAACAATTTAAATAATTATTACCTAACTATGAATCATTTTTAAAGGTAATCAGTGAATACTGTTCTTGGTTGTTGCTCATTTTCCAAATATCTTGTCAGGAGCTGTGGTGGTCATTGTGCAGCATGTCTTTCCACATCTTAGTCCAGTGAGTTCTTTGCTTGGGAGCTTTCATTGCTGCACCTGTAAAGAGCAAGTAACGCACACGTATCTATTACTAAAGGTCTAACTGAATGCACCAAACTGAATGAAATGAAATATATACACACTGAACAAAATTATAAACGCAACACTTTTGTTTTTGCCCCCATTTTTCATGAGCTGAACTCAAAGATCTAAGACTTTTTCTATGTACACAAACACGACTTTTTCTATGTACACGTTGTGGATCGAGTGGCCCATGGTGGTGGTGGGGTTATGGTATGGGCAGGCGTATGTTATGGACAATGAACACGGGGCATTGTATTGATGGCATTTTGAATGCACAGAGATACCGTGACGAGATCCTGAGGCCCATTGTTGTGCCATTCATCCACGACCATCACCTCATGTTGCAGCATGATAATGCACGGCCCCATGTTGCAAGGATCTGTACATAATTCCTGGAAGCTGAAAACATCCCAGTTCTTGCATGGTCAGCATACTCACCGGACATGTCACCCATTGAGCATGTTTGGGATGCTCTGGATCGGCATATACGACAGCGTGTTCCAGTTCCTGCCAATATCCAGCAACTTTGCACAGCCACTGAAGACGAGTGGACCAACATCCAACATTCCACAGGCCACAATCAACAACCTGATCAACTCTGATCAACAACTCTGATCAACAACCTGATTGTGGCCAGCCTAAGGCACACCTGTGCAATAATCATGCTGTCTAATCAGCATCTTGATATGCCACACCTGTGAGGTGGATGGAGTATCTCGACAAAGGAGAAGTGCTCACTAACACAGATTCAGACAGATTTGTGAACAATATTTGAGAGAAATAGGCCTTTTGTGTACATAGAAAAAGTCTTAGATCTGAGTTCAGCTCATGAAAAATGGGGGCAAAAACAAAAGTTTTGCGTTTATAATTTTGTTCAGTGTATATTATATTAAAGCACATGTTGTTTGAAAGACTGTTTACTTATTATTTTCCCATTTAATTCTAGCACATTAAGTGGCTGTGTCCAGTATGATTGATATTTAAAGTGTGTATCATCGTAATTAAAGAGATAGTTTACCCAAAAATGAAAATCATTTACTCCCTTTATGTCGTCTACATGTGACAAACCTGTTGGTTTTGATTACCTGCATTCTTTAAAGTATCTTCTTTTGAGTTCTGTAGAAAAACAAAAGTCAGGGGTTTGAAAAAAAATGAGGGGGAACTGATGTAATAATGGAAATGATGACAGAATTCTGGGTTAACTATACTTTTAAGTAAATTACGTAGTAGAAACACTTTTCACTAGTCATCACTGTGCAGAGAAATAACAGTGAATGCCACAATAAAATACTTGAAAAATACACATTCAATAGATCCATAGCTCCCTGTTGGTCAGTTTGTCTCTTCAGTTAAGATTCCCCCCAACTGTTGCAGAAAACATTATATTACATGGTATAATCATGGTCAGTGCAGACATTTACTTGAACTTGCTTTCTCATCGACTCTAACTGCTCCTTGCCAGTCCAGTCAGAGAAGTATAAAAAAGATGATGTCCACTGTCTGACTCCAAGAACTGCTCGGTGTTCCCAGGTGTCTGAGGTGTAACATCTGCCATTTCTTCTGCGATGACACTTCTCTTGGTTACTACAAAACATAGGTTATAAAAATTTGTGGCACATTAAGGGAAATAATCAGTTATTCCTGTATGTCTGTACATGCTAAGTGAAGAAGCAACTAAAGTAGCAATAAAAGTGTGATTCTGTGTTTTGTTGTAGTCAGTTACATGTGTTTTGGTAGTGGTGAGCACATGTATATGTAAGTCTGCTTACATAGCAACTGTAGAAGCAGGACACAGCTACTGCAGATGATCTCAGACATGTTGATGCATATAAATGTGATTGCAATATATTGTCATTGTAAAAATCACTGCAGCTAGTTTATGTATTTAGTCAACTGAGATTATTTGAAAAGAACGTTCTTCTATGGAATTATAATACTAATAGTACAAACAAATCCTCTTCACTCTAGCATCCTTGAAGTAATTACATTCATAGAAATAAGAATGTGGAAACTAAAACTACAAACCTTTCTCCTTGTATGCTGGACCGTCATCATCCTCATCTTCTTCATCTGTTTGTTTGCGGATTGGAGTGTTGCTCGTCAAAATTTAGTGCAGTGTAATCATTCTAAACTCACATAACTGTACTTAGATCAAAGATTAAAAACATCTTGTTCATTTATTAGCTTTAGGTGGAGCATAATGAAAGTTTTATGGCAAATCAGCAGTCTCGCAAGCGAATTTAACCTTTTGCAAGTTTCATTATGAACCTGCTAAATAAAATACTACAATGTAAAAACACATATATGCTTACGAGAAATATTTAATAAAAATGTAATCAATTGTGATTTGTTGTTATCACAGCCCAGAGCGCAGCACAGCAGATAGATGGAACTGCAATTCGGTCCTACAAATGGTGGCCGCATCACTGTGTGACGTCACATGATCATGTTCTCACTCAGTGAAAAATACATTGCAGAGCAAAGAGGAAACTGACAACACGCTGACAGACAAGACAGAGCAGGTTGCTTCTGGTATGAAACAAAGTCTCAGCTTTCAAATTTTGTCATTTTGTAAGAAATTCAAACAATAAATACCATTTTGTGCCTCTTTAATGTGTTGTGACAGATCGCTGTAGAGCCTCAGTTCAAGCGGCACATGAACTGATCGTCTTTTCATATTTACTTAAAGCATGAAATAAACATGAATGAACACCAGAACATATTTTATTTCAACCGTGGAAAGACGTCAATACACACAATTTATCAAGTTTAAGGACCACCAAAGTTAATCTCTATACTCTCCTGTCTGTTTGTTTGTCGGACAAAATGAGAGATTTGGCGTTATGATTGGTCAGCTCGCCTGTCAATCAAGCTCTTTGTGAAGGTTCAAATAACAGCCAATTTTGTTACTAAATTTTAGTTACTGGCCATTTAGGACTTCTTACCAAAACAAAAAAAATATACCAGATTATCAAAGTTCATCACATCTTAGATTTAAATGTGTTTATTTTAAAATCTGATTCTGAAAAATGAAAATGTAGAGATGAAACTGAATTCTACCTTTCACAAAATTCTTTGTGATTTTCTTATAAAGTAGCATTTATTTCATTGTCAACTCCAAATACAAAACGTTGGCTAATTACTGCACGGTATATGCCTGC
This sequence comes from Spinibarbus caldwelli, assembly GCA_039654775.1. NCBI lineage: Eukaryota > Metazoa > Chordata > Actinopteri > Cypriniformes > Cyprinidae > Spinibarbus > Spinibarbus caldwelli. The sequence continues at coordinate 16,574,863 of CM077236.1, read as the reverse complement.
TGTGAGCTGATACAGTGACCGGTCCACTGTTCTATCCAACGTTACACAACATATATTCTTTACATTCTTCATTTTAATGCAGATTTTAGCTTGGTTGTCATGTGATAGGGAACTAACTCAGACCGGTTTTTGTTTTATTTCATCCGATCTCTGCAGGATTTGTACAAACTGCATTGCAATAATTTTCCAAAATTATTTTTATTAAATTATATTTATTATTATTTGTGTGGAAATATTGCAAAGTCTGTAAACAACCATTAACAGAGGCCAGAGATGCTGAAGACGAATGCAAAAAGGAGAATATACTGTAGCACACACAGTAATCTGATCGTGGTGCACGAAATATTGGAAGAAAATTTTAAATATTGAATTGGGGGTGGAGGTTTATATGGCATTTTCTTTTAATCTTGCCTCTATAATGCATATTAAAGGAGTGTTTATTAGCAGAGCGCTGCTTTGTTACAGTGGTAACCAAGATAACATTATATACAGTAACTGCTGTTCCACAAAGGTGATGCACAGGGCAACTTTTGTTGCCCATTCCCAATGGGAAAGTGCCTAAGCATCATTGCTCAAATAAGATACCCTGCAACATTGCTCAAAAAAGTCGCCCTGTGTATCATCAACTCAAGCGCCACCTACTGTCAGAGAGTGAATTTGTGTTCTCATTCAGCCCTCCTACTGTTTTTGTTTCCTGCAGATGTTTTATGTAGCATAATTTCACAAAGCTAAAGTTAGACCATTCTGTTTTTGCTTCAGAGTTTGAAATTATACAGTTTAAAGGTGCAGTGTGTAAATTTTAGCGGTCAGGTTGCGAATTGCAACCAACGGCCCAGTACCCCGCTCACCCCTCCCTTTAGAGAAGCTACAGTGGCTGATACAAGCCTTAACATGTCGTGGTCTGAGACAGCAGAGATAGCCAGCAATGAGGTTTCTTTACAAAGGTAAATTAAGGAATTATATTTACTTAATTATTCAATAAATCGATATGTTATTGCGAATATTATTGTTACTTGTTCATCACTGTCAGTGTTTTATTTGCAGGAACAACGTAGTGACGAAACGTGCTCTGTTTTTCTTAAAGGCTACTGTACAAACATGGTGGCGACTTCCATGTAAGGGGACCCGCGGTGGATGTTGATATAAATCGCTCATTCTAAGTTAATAAAACATAACGGTTCATTGTGTAAGGTCTTTAAACACCTCTGAAAACATAGTTATGTATATGATATTGCATTTCTGTCAATAGATCCTCCTAAATATTACATACTGCACCTTTAAAGGTATGGTAGGCAATTTTGGAAAAGCTAGCGATAGCAAGCTAGCTTTGAAAGCAAGATTCCCACCCTCCCTGCATAATCATTCTGACACTCTGCAAAGCTACACCTCCTCCAGAACATATGAACGTGCTCAGACAGAACGGAGAATACAATATTTTAATGCAGTTAATGCACTGGCCCCTCCCCCAGACCTGTACGTCATCTTTCATTTCATATAGAGTTGACTGTTGTCAAATGTGATGCAGGACAACAAGTCCATCAACGCAGTTATGCTCTAAAATTCAGGTTATTGGGGCAACAAAACGACCCTGTGTAAGTTTTTATCTCATATTTATATCACATGATATAAATAAATGTCCTGAATAGCACGAGTGCAAATGTGATTTTATACAACAGTTCAGTAAATAAGAAGTTAATGTTGGGTTATATTTTAAACAAAATATTGTGTTTTTGCTCAGTTTTGCCAATGAAAATATTATAAAGCCACAGCAGAACTGTTGTTCATCTGTGAGCAACATAGCAGTGTTTGTTTAGTTTCTGAATGAATCTGCGGTGTGAACGAATCGTGTGAACCAGTGATTAAAAGGCCCATTCTACTTAATTCCTGAATGAATCAGCCGTTTGAACGAATCGAATGAATGACTCAAAGACATTTACCGTCACCTGCTGGCACTTTTAGTTTCTTCTTTGGAGTATATTTTTATTTATTTAAAACAAAATAAAAATAAAACATTAAAGGCATAGTTCACCAAAAATATTAAATTCTTCCATCATTTACACCCTCATGTCGTTTCAAACCTGTATGACTTTCTTTTGCGCAACATAAAAGAAGGTATTTTGAAGACTGGTGCTAACAAAGCTGTTACTGGTTTCTTTCATTGCATGAACAAAACTGCTGATATGTTTCTCAGATTATCTTCTTTTATGTTCCATAGTTTATGTTAGGCTGTTGTAGCTTAAATGTTTATGTGTAATACATTTATTGTTGAATCAAATAAAATATTTCTTTCTAAAGCTACTATTTGCCATTTAATGCCATTTAATGCAATACAAGCTTTAAATAATCTTTTGTAGGTATTTTCACAGTTTAGTTTGCAATTAATTAGATTAATCGCTGTATCATGTAATTAATTAGATTAAAAATTTTAATCAACTGACAGCCCTAATTTAAATATATACATACAAATATGCTTTTAAAATGACTAAAATTGTGTTTTCTTTTGAGCTCTTTGTGAAACTATATAAATGATTAAATTCAGTTTCATTTGCATAGTCAGATATTTTCTTTCTGCTGCCTTCTCAAACTTTTGCTGCAGCAACAGTGTTTATTCCTGCCTTGTAAATGCATTTAAATTCATTATATATATATTTTAATAACAACATCTCTTAATCATCAGCAGAGAAGTGAATTGTGCAATCTCTCATGAGAAGTGAATCAGTATTCCTTGTGATTGGCATGTGTCACACATTCAGGTACATGCGGTCCAGAGTTATTCATGAACTCTGGATTAAATTTAGACAGTGAATGTTTATATCGAGCGTTGCGAGCCCACTGAACCTGATCTAAACCTGGTTGGATTTGTTTGAGTTTCAAAGTAGGTTTAGAGTTGACAAAAGCAGAGTTTGTTCAGCTAGCTTCATGCAACAGGCCACAGGATGCTGTCGGCCGTTCTGCTCAATTGTCAGTTGTGGTGCTCCTTAATTTTCAGTCTGTACTCCTAAATTTTGGGAGCACCAGTGCTACCGAGTAAAAAAGTTAATTTTGAGTCCTTACATTATAAACACCACTGCATAGTGCATACCGGGAAAATTATTATGTTCAACCCTTATTCTGACTCTTTTTTATGATCCGTTTTTAAGGGCCGTCAGTATGGTTTGTCAGTAAATGGCCACTGTTACGATTGGCTATAATCATTTCGTAAAACATATCAACACCTAGACTAGAGAGACGAAACACACACTAAACCAGATTCCATACCTAACCAGTGTTTTTAATATTAGTATCTAGTGACAATTCTTCTGTATTTTGGATATGCAATGCTCCAAAATTGACATTCCATATTCAATGCCTATAGACAAGAAATTAATATATTCCTTATGTCATACAAAAGCAAAATACTTTGTTGTCTGTTTATTTTTAACTTTAAAAAAGTTCTCTTTAGCTGTTAATATATCTGGGTCCCAGATTTTCAAGAAATATCCTGCTGGTCTATAAAAAATAAATTACACATAGTCATTTCACTAATCCCCAATGATCTTTCTGGGGTTCAGTATCCAGGGGTATTTGATCAGGATTATGGGTCCAATATCATTCTACTTATTTTGTCATATTTTCTTGCATTTGCATCCCTTGGAACAATGGTGGTCAAAACATTCAGTAACATTTGAAAAAAGGGATGGCCTATAGCAGGGGTTTTCAGTATTTTTGATGCCAAAATCTCCCATATTAAATTTTGCCAAATTAAATAATTAGCTGTTTTATTGTTACTCTACAGAAAGCCAAAGCAAATTATTAAAATAATAACTGGAAAAAATTTACTTTGTATTAAGATGATTTAATTTAAGTGTTTATTTTTTCCCTCCCCAATGTTAGATTAAAATAAGTTATATATAAAGAGAAAAACCGATAATTCAATTAAATTTTTTTGCATAGTTCTTTTTACATTTGAATATTATTCCAAAGCAGTTGTACGGTTAACTTAGACAGCCCTAAAAATACATTTTATACACAAACCCAAAAACCCTCTGAGGCCTTCTGGGAGTCCAGTTTGAAAAGCCCTGGCCTATAGTACTGCATTTCACCAGTTACATTAATTAATGATGCTTTAAATAGGACCATACTAGTCTAAGCCTGGCACTAGTTTGCCAAGGCATGTTTACTCTCCTTACCTTCAGTCTGATTCTTCAAATGTGATCTCAAACCATATTTAAGTGCCAAAAATGGTAAATGGTTTGACGTCTGAACAGAAAAAAGGCCAGTGTCATACAGTGCTTTGATTTGTGGCTAAAAACAGCTACAATTACTTAGTTGGCTTTCACAACACATGGAGTGAAGATTGAATCAATGCTGTAGGAAGAAGTGTGTCGTCACTAACAATGGCTAATGAGCGAATTGTGCATTGTCAAGGCTTCGCTGACTATTGGTGTCATTGTTTGCAAGCTCTGGCATGTGTTTGGTAATTTAAACTGCTGGTTGGGGGACTGAAAGGCATCTAATGGATTGTGTAGATGAGATCCCAGGTGGGATACTGTTGCGGTGTCGTACTTTGCCAGATGTTTTTCTCCTGAATTGCTCTGGCCTCAGCCCAGAATGAAAAATGAGTGAAGAAATGTAATTTGATTTAGGCACAAGGACACAAGCTGTGCTCATGTAACGTAATGAATATTAACTCTTTAACTCTAATCATGTTTAAATGGAACACAAGGGCCATTTTTTAAATTAATAAATACTGTGTTTGTAATGCATACAATTAATTATACAATTAATTAATCTATCCCCAAAATCTACTTGGACAACTCGGTTAACTTTTAGTTGAAGCAGAGGTCTTTTGGCAGGAAGGATGGAGCAAGGACCCCTTTTGCTTAATACATTTGAGTTTATATATATATTCAGCAGTATATAATGATTAACTATTCTTTTCTGTGTCTGAAACAACAAGGATGAGTCCTTTCTCGTTACAGCATTGTTTCCTTGTTTCCTCTCCCAGTCATGAACAGCATGCGTTTAGGCTTCAACATTAGAAGCATATCCTGTATAAGGTGACATCCTGAGCACCTCCTGTCTGACCGGCCCATGGGTCTGCTCTCCCTCCTGTTTCCTGTCCTGATAATGAGAGACTGGGTCTGTGACAAACTAAAGGGTGATTACAGCAATAAGACATAGAGGATGTCACTGAAAAAGATTGGAGGTGAGGGGCCTCTCTGCTTTGTGCCAGCAGCTCGATGCTGATGTCCCCCTGATCCTACCATTCCCTCTTTCATCTCCTCTGCTCATCCATTAAAAATTCATCCAAGACCTCCAGACATATTTATGGGCAAATGCTTTGGTAGAAGTGGTAGTACTAAAATATTCATGGTTACACTGGCTTCTAACAGTCCTGAAACCCGTAATTAATTTGATTGCTCACATTATACAATAAAATCATTTATACAATATTTATTTAGCTTTCTATTGTCATCTCGATAAGTGCCGATCAAATAAAGTTTCCAGACATGTGTTTCTGTCTCACGTCTATAACTGAATCTTTATCTGTTAGAAAGAGGTGCCTTTCTCCTCAGGGACAGTTTCCAGAGTTCAGGAGCAAATTTTATATTAAAATTCATTTCCCATACAGACACTTGGATAGTGTGCATTTTTACACTGTTTACTAAATCTCTTCATGCTTTACATGGAATAACAATCACATCTGTGCCCACAGGTTGAGATGTGATAGTGCATGACATGGAGAGGATTAAAGTTCCCCATAGCCCATGTTAAAAAATGAGGTTTAACAAAACCTTGCCACAAGGCCCTGTTAGAGGGAGCTCAGTCATCTTGCTGTGCATGTGATCCGTGCCTGTGAGGACCTCATTTAATACTATCATGGCTTCTGCTCTTCAATGTCAAAGCACATCAACCTGGAACACCATGATGCATGTTTGCTGATGATGGCTGCCTATTGTTCATTTAAACTATTTCAAGCTATACTTTTATGCTAATTTCATAAAATGTTGGTAACACTTTATTTTGTGTTCTTGTTACAATGTAATTATACATTTAAGTACTGAGTAATATTAATTTACTACACATACTTACTATATGGTTAGGGTTAGGATTAGGGTTTGGCTTAGATTTACTTGCATGTAATTATGCATAATTTATTGTTATTATAGTAGTAAACACATGTAACATGTAACAACGACATCTTAAAGTGTTACCAATTTGTTTTACTTAAAACATAATATGAACAATCCATATGATGCTCACACATATACAATTCAATAATCAAGGCATATTTTTCAAAAAATGAGCATTCTGCCATAATTTACTTTCCCTCAAGTTCCAAACCACTTTGATTTTTGAAAAAAGAAAAAATATTGACATGAATGTTCGCTTTCTTTTTACATACGATGAAAATGAATGCAGACTTGGACAATGACATCACTTTGTATTAAAAAATATTAGGAGCAGTGTTGCCTGTTTGGGGGAAGGGTCAAATGTACTGAGAGTTATGTAACATTAATATTAAGTCATAAATATTAATTAGCATATTTGTAAATATTTCAATTAAATCTTTTTCTGTTTTGATAAATGGTGTATGTGAGGTATTGAAGATCTGATCTGTAGTCAGGGATGTGCAGAGATTTCCTCAGGGGCAAGGGCTTAAATAGTAAAAATGGGCATCCATCACTGGAGTAATTCCTGTATAACAATTACCATAGTATATGCAAATATTCTATTACTGCGTAATTATCAAAAGTGGTAATGTAAGTCCTTTCTTGTCACCATTTCACGTGTTCTTGACCTAACTTTCTACTCTTCAAATAATATGTAGGTGGCACTTGGGCTTCATTTAAACTATGATAGTTTCAAACGGTAAATGGTATATATGCATGTAATATGTAAAAAAAGAGTAACGTAAAGGGATAGTTCACCCAAAAATGACAATTCTGTCATTAATTACTCACCCTCATGTCATTTCAAGCCAGTAAGGCCTTAGTTCATCTTCGGAACACAAATTAAGATATTTTTGATGAAAGCTGAGAGCTTTGGTAGTTCCGTTGCTGTCTGTGCAAGGTCAGAAAGCTCTCTGATTTCATCAAAAAATATCTTAATTTGTGTTCCGAAGATGAACAAAGGTCTTATGGGTTTGGAACGATATAAGGGTGAGTAATTAATGACAGAATTTTCATTTTGAACTATCCCTTTAAACACGACTTATCATTAAATCAACTTCTGGTGCTGAATGGTTTTGTGTAGTGCTTTGTATTCAATTAAAATAATTTTTTAAGCAATGCAATTCTGTAAAATGAGACAAACCACTGATCCAGATCATCTCACAAATGCAAATTTGTCTGTCCATTCTGAATGTAAACAATGATACCCACACCATTTCATGTTTGTAAATAAATAAATAATAAAAAATAAATAACAAAATTAAAAAGAAAAAGCTAATCATTCAGATTGCAAGTCTGTCAGGGAAATCCGAAGCAAGACACACTCAACCCACTGCAAGGCATTATGGCAAAGACTGAGATATCTAAAAACTTAATGGGAATCTTTACCTACTTTTGAGTGATTCATTACTCTTTTGTACACATTGTCATATGTAGTATATAGTAGTATCAACGCTATCTCACGACCAATTCGTACGTATTTTACAAGGTGGCTAATTCGTACGAATTCGTACGACCTCACTCGTACGATTTGTCTAAACCCCAGTGACGGGTAGGTTTAGGGGCGGGGTTAGGTGTAGGTCATTTGTACAAATTCATACGAATTGGCAACTCGTAAAATACGTACGATTTAGCAAAAATCGTATGAATTTGTATGAGTGAGGTCGTACGAATTCGTACGAATTAGCCACCTCGTAAAATATGCACGAATTGCCGTGTGTAATGATGGGTCAGAGACATGCGGATCCATTTGCAGCTTTATTAAAACAGTCTCAAAGTCAAACAAGCAAGAGTCGATCAACGGCGTCAGAGATAACAGAGGTAATCCAATAGAGCAAACGATAACCAGGCTTAAGTTGGGGCAGGCAGCAATCAGGGCACAGAGAATGATATCCAATAACAAGGTCACAAAGGCAGGCGGCAGAGAATCAAGAGAGGTTGAACAGTCTAAGATCATACACAGGGAAATCAAACAACAGGAGAAAAATGCTCAGAAAAGTTAGCTGGAGCAAAACAAGACTTCGCAAAGAATGAGAGTTCCGCAGCAGTTTAAATAGGCTGGTTAAGGGGAAACACCTGTGCAAGTAATCAGTCCCAGGCACGGGGTGTGTGGGAAATGAAGTCCGAAAAACTAGTACTTTGGAGAGGGTGCCCTCCGGTGGTGATCGGAGAGAGCCACAGAGGCCTGATTTGTGACAGAGCCCCCTCCCTGCGAGCGGCTCCTGAAGCGAGGAGGAACACGACGCCGGGGTCTTCCACGAGGTCGAGGGGCTGGTTTATCCGGATGAATCCTGTGGAATTCCGCAGTAAGTGTAGGGTCCAGGATATCCTGTGCGTTAACCCAGGACCTCTCCTCCGGTCCATACCCCTCCTAATCAATGAAGTACTGAAGTAACCTGCCCCGGCGTCGGGAGTCGAGAATCTCCTGCACTTGGTACGCCTCCTCGCTGTCCACGACTATGGGAGGGGTGCTCTCGTCCTCGGCCTCCTCCTGATCTCCCTCTCCTCTCGGACCACCGGCGGGCTTAAGCAGGGAAACATGAAACGTGGGTGAGATACGATAATTAGCGGGGAGAGCCAAACGGTAAGATACAGTTGTAATTTATCTAAGAATTTTGAATGGACCCACGTACCTGGGACTGAGCTTCCTACAGGGAAGCCGGAGACGAAGATCTCGTGAAGAGAGCCAGACCCATTGTCCCGGAGTATATACGGGGTTTGGCCTTCTGCGACGGTCAGCCTGTTCCTTAACCCTGCGGATGGCTCGTTGAAGATTTATATGAGCTGTATTCCATGTCTCCTCACTCCTCTGCAGCCAGTCGTTAATGGCAGGTAGTTCCGAGGGCTCTCCAGACCAAAGGAATAGGGGTGGCTGAAAGCCGAGCACACATTGAAATGGCGTAAGGCCGGTGGATGGCTTGCGGAGGGAGTTCTGGGCATACTCTGCCCATAAAAGGAAGCGACTCCAGTCATTTTGATTCTGATGGCAGTAGGAACGTAGGAAGCGGGTAAGTTCCTGGTTAAGTCTTTCTACCTGACCATTCGACTGTGGGTGATATCCAGAAGTGAGACTGATGTTGATGTTGAGGTGTTGGCAGAAAGCAGACCAAACCTGAGAGGTGAACTGAGGGCCACGGTCTGATAATATGTCCTTGGGGAGTCCGTAGAAGTGGAAGACCTGTTCCAGAAGGATTTCAGCAGTTTCAAAGGCTGTGGGGAGTTTGAAAAGGGGTATTAGATAGCATGCCTTGGAGAAACGATCGATTACAGTGAGGATGGTAGTATAGTTCTTGAGTTGGGGAGATCAGTGACAAAGTCTATGGCAATGTGTGACCGTGGGCGTCGAGGGACAGGAAGTGGTTGAAGAAGTCCTGCCGGGCGTTGTTGGGAAGATTTGGAGATGTTACAGATAGTACATTGGTGAAAGAAGTTGATGGCATCCAGGTGGAGAGTTGGCCACCAGAAACGATTAGAGATAAGTTGGATGGTGGCAGTGATTCCTGGGTGACCTGAGCTGGGAGAGTTATGAACCCACTGCATCACACGTTGACGAAGATTAAGTGGAACGTAGGTGCGGTCAGGCGGACATTCTGGCGGAGGAGGATCGCTGCTCTGGGCCTCTGTGATCTCTGTCGTTATATCCCATTGAACAGGAGCGAGGATGAGGGTAGAGGGGATTATGGGTTCATTGGACAGAGGGGTCTGAGATGATTCAAATTGCCTGGAGAGAGCATCCGCCTTAGAGTGCTTTGAGCCTGGACGATAGGTTACTTTGAAATAAAAACGAGTGAAAAACAGAGACCATCTTGCCTGTCGTTGGTTGAGTCGTTTGGCTGATTTGAGATATTCGAGGTTGCGGTGATCTGTTAGGACTAAAAAGGGAAGTTTGGCCCCCTCCAGCCAGTGACACCACTCCTCGAAGGCTGCTTTCATAGCTAGCAGCTCCCGATAGCCTACATCATAGTTTTGTTCTGCAGAGTTGAGTTTCCGGGAGTAGAAGGCACACGGGAAGAGCTTGGGAATATTACCATGCCGCTGAAAGAGGACCGCTCCAATGCCTGTGTTGGAAGCATCAACCTTCACAATGAATTCTAATTCGGGGTCAGGGTGGTGCAGAATGGGTGCGGAGGTGAAGCGCTCCTTTAGATGTTGAAAGGCCCTTGAGGCAGATGGTGACCAGGTTAGACGTTGCTTCCCTCCCCTAAGCATGGTGGTGAGAGGTGCAGCAATGGTGCTAAAGTTCTATAGAATGAAACATGAACACCTATAGAAATTGGCAATGAAATGAAACACCTATAGAAATTGGCAAAGCCCAAGAAGCGTTGAAGTTCCTTAATAGTAGTCGGTTGAGGCCAAATTGAGTACAGATGTCACCTTCTTGTCATCCATGGCTACCCCCTAAGCGCTGAAGATACAGCCCAGGAAAGAGATGGCTGTTTGGTGGAACTCACACTTCTCTATTTTGGCGTACAACTGATTGTCAATGAGCCGCTGAAGCACCATTTGCACGTGTTGCACATGTGAGTCCAGGGTATCTGAATAGATCAGGATATCATCAATATAAACTATGACCCATCGGTTCAGCATATCATGGAAGATGTCATTGATGAAGGCTTGGAATACTGAAGGACTATTGACCAATCCGAACGGCATAACCAGATATTCATAGTGTCCAGACGTAGTAGAGAAAGCAGTCTTCCACTCGTCACCCTCCTGGATGCGGATAAGATTGTAGGCGCTGCGGAGATCGAGTTTAGTGAAGTATCTGGCGGTGCGAAGTTGCTCCAGGGCTGCTGGAACTAGTGGTAGGGGGTAGCGGAACTTGACTGTTATATCATTAAGACTGCGGTAGTCGATGCATGGACGGAGACCTCCATCTTTTTTCTTGACAAAGAAGAAGCCGGCTGAAGCAGGTGATGTAGATGGTCTAATGAAGCCCTTTGACAACTCATCCTCAATATAAGCCTTCATGGCTTCAGATTCGGGTTGAGATAGTGAGAAAATTCTGCCTCTAGAGGGACTTGATCCAGGAAGAAGGTCGATGGAGCAGTCACTGGGTCGGTGAGGAGGAAGTTGTGAGGCCTTGGTCTTGCTGAAGGCTACAGCGAGGTCAATACAATACATATCAATACATCTCTCATTAAACATCAGTGAAACGGGTACTTCTAGAGTAGTCAGAGAGCAATGATGGGAACTCACCGTAGAAGAGCTTCGAGCAGGGGGACAAGTGGAACTGGAGGCCCTCAAATGTCCGGGTTGACCGCAGTAAAGACACAGATGATTACGAATTCGTCTCTCTCTTTCTTCTGAGGTGAGATGAGTAAATCCAATTTGCATGGGTTCAGGTTTGGGGGAGGCCGCGGCTGCCTGACTGTGTACAGGAACATGGCGTGGAGTACGGCGCGAACGCATCAGATTATCAATGCGGATCGAGAGATCAATGAACTGTTCAAGAGTCTTTCCCTCATCACGGCAGGCTAGTTCCGACTGTAATTCAGCAGAGAGCTCCTTGCGGTACAACAATTTGAGTGGATCGTCCCTCCAGTCAGTTTGTTCCACGAGGGTGTGAAAAGAGCTCGCCCAGTCAGCAGAGAACAAACGAATGAAACGCGACTATCATCAGTGGGATATAACTGCGGTTGCTGATTAACAAACAGGGAGCATTGTAATAGAAATCCCTTACATTTGTCGGGCGAGCCGTCAAATTTCTCTGGAAATGCAAGGCGTGGGCTGGTGGTAGAGGGATTAGAACTGGGTTGCGGTGGAATGGGCGGTGGAAAATTGGGTCCAGGATTGGTGATATGTAGAGCCTGCAGCGTCTTTACAAGCTCCTCCATGAGCGAGGTGAGTCGTTGAAGTTGTTGCTGATGTGACGCTAACAAGGAGGCTTGAGCGGAAACCTCGGTGGAGAGATGATGAAAAACTGCTGGATCTGTGGGGGGCGAAGTCTTCTGTAATGATGGGTCAGAGACATGCGGATCCATTTGCAGCTTTATTAAAACAGTCTCAAAGTCAAACAAGCAAGAGTCGATCAACGGCGTCAGAGATAACATCCAATAGAGCAAACGATAACCAGGCTAGAGTCGGGGCAGGCAGCAATCAGGGCACAGAGAATGATATCCAATAACAAGGTCACAAAGGCAGGCAGCAGAGAATCACGAGAGGTTGAACAGTCCAAGATCATACACAGGGAAATCAAACAACAGGAGAAAACCGCTCAGAAAAGTTAGCCGGAGCAAAACAAGACTTCGCAAAGAATGAGAGTTCCGCAGCAGTTTAAATAGGCTGTTTAAGGGGAAACACCTGTGCAAGTGATCAGTCCCAGGCATGGGGTGTGTGGGAAATGAAGTCCGAAAAACTAGTACTCTGGAGAGGGTGCCCTCCGGTGGTGATCGGAGAGAGCCACAGAGGTCTGATTCGTGACACCGTGAGATCGGGCCGGTATGCTTTAAAGTATTTGTTCATTTCCTTGTCAGCTGAATAAACATTAAATTATCTAAACATCATACATTAATTCAACAATTTCAATAGCATTTGTAGATGAACTAAAGTTAAATATGATACAAACTAAAGCCATGTGGTAATTTTGTGAGAGGAGATAAAATTAAAATCGTTATTTGTTTAAAATCCCCTCTACCTTTGGTATTATATCTTATTCACGCTTCACAACTGCTTTTTAGTGTTTGTACTTTTGGTATACTAAACTGGTATACTTAAAGTCTGCTAAATTGGAACAACTAAATTTGTACTTAATGTACCTTAACTGTGCAGTAGTAGTGCTGAAGTTTAACCAAAGATATACTGAAGTATGTTTGATTGTGCAAAACTGAAACTATTGCGTCTATACTTTAGGTACTTTAAATATCTTGCATTTAAAGACCAATATTATTGAAAAAATCATACAATCCTCATCAATAGTGACATTAAAACAAATTTACGCCTAATATTAAGAAATGTGCATTGTGCACAAGCAGTACTTCAAATAAAGTTTAATTCAATTTTTTTATATATCAGCAAGTCTTGAGCAATATGTCAGTAAATATGTGAATAGATTTGAACTATACTTAGTATCAAATAAATGTATTTTAAATATATTACTTTTTTTTTTTTTTTTTACTAGGGACAAAGATATGATTATGTATGTTTACTTTCATTTTATGGGAATGAGCTGTGTAAACATTATAAAACTTTTGTGTTCCAGTTTTGGAATAACATGATCTATTAACCGATTAAAATAATTACTTTACTACATTTAACAAACCTGAGTGATGACCCTTAGCCATGACCACTACAGTTTTTAGTCAAGCTGCTTGTTTTATGATGTTTGTTTAAAATTAATGGCCAATTGAAATGTATTTTATTGCTAGAGAGGGTGTACTGATTGTGAATGTCCTTGTGTATATTGGAAATGAGGTTGAGTGTAGTTGGCATTCAGCTCTCTACCTCTGTAAATATAGCAACTTGGCACTGACACACTCATACCCAATCTGTCCCAGCATGCCTTGGTAAAGAAGGGCATTGCCCACTGAGAGTTGGTACCAGTCCAGTTCTGTGCCAGATGTGTGCTGGAGGGGAGGGCAGCGCAGGGTTAATGTTCATGCAATAGAGACTGCTTAGCACTGTTGAGGTCCGTCCACCCTCTCGCCCTAGCACAGGCCCTGTCAGAGGCTCAACTGGGGTCAGCAGTGACATTAGTCTGACTTCTGTTTTTCGTTAGCTCTGTTAAACACGGGGGCTTCTCTTTAGGGATTCCTTACTAATTGGTCATTTCCTGTTCCATTCCCGGTTATATTCTATTCTATCTACCAGTTTTTCAGAATCTAGTGCAGTTTGATTTTAGTTGAATTTGAATTTGCACTGCTTCATTATTATTATTATTACATTTAAAAAAAAATTAATTACAATATGATTAGTAACTCAGCGTTTTTGAAAAAAATTGCTAGCCACCGCCAGCATTTTTGATGATTTTCATTAAAATTTCATGGTCCCCAGAATATGAATATCTGAACATGCAATACATCAAAATAAAGAACAGACCCTCTAGTTTTACTTTACTTAAAAAAAAAAAAAAAAAAAAAAAAAAAAAAAAATTCTTTTATTCTAGCTTAAAGCATTCTTTGTTATCAACACTTGGGTGTAGGTAAGTTTCATAGAAAAGCAACATTTTGAGCAAAAAGCTGAGAAAATCGCATTTTTATCAAATACTACATCTGGATCATATTCAGTACCATGATCAAATCAAAGATGCAGTAGATTGCTCCCATCAGCACCCCCAAAGCTTGCACAGTCCTTTACCACTTCATAGATCGACATTTCACTCGGTAAGATTAGGCAGTTTTCATTTATATGCGGTTTTATTGTTGATGATCGCATTATTTTTCATATGCATCTACTTTCATATGAGATTGCTCATTTCTGCATCTTCCTCGCCTGTGTTTTTGATCGAGACATTCTAGACTCATTCAGGAGATGTGTACTAGCGCCCCTGAGTGTATAACAGTGAAAACGCGGAAACCTGGAAAATTCTGTGTTTGGCAGGGAAGCGCTGTCTCTTGAATAACGGAAAATACAACGCTATCTCACGACCAATTTGTACGTATTTTACGAGGTGGCTAATTCGTACAAATTCGTATGAACTCACTTGTACGATTTTGTACGATTTGTCTAAACCCCAGTGACGGGTAGGTTTAGTACAAATGAATTGGCAACTTGTAAAATATGTACGATTTAGCAAAAATCATATGAATTTGTACAAGTGAGGCTGTATAAATTCGTACGAATTAGCCACCTCGTAAAATATGTACGAATTGCCGTGAGATCGGGCTGGAAAATACTGTGTTTGGCGGGAAAGAGTTAATTGGAAAAAGGTCTAGACCGGCTAGAAACTTCCAGGCAAGTGAGGTGGAGATGATTGTTGCAGGATTGAACTAAAGGCAAACTTGAAAGAACCAAAAACTAAGTAAAATAACAGAAACCAACAAACTAAAAATGAGACTAAAAATCAACAAACAACAAATAAAATGACTTTTTGTTTGCATAATCGCTAAAACAATAACATTACCAATGATGTTCGGATTTTAAATGACAACTTGACTGACAACAGTTTAATAGCATGTTCAAATATCTAATGTAAATGTTCAAATAAAGCTTTGAAAAAGTTTCATAAAAAGTTAAACCTCACATTTCAGCCTTTAAATAAAGAAAAGGGTTAAGACAAAATGATAATTGATTAATAAATGATTATATGTGTTTTATCTGCTCCATAAATAATTCTAGATAACTTATCTGAATTATTTAAATGTGTAGAATCCACATAAGCTTGTTTTTCATCAACCAGTCAAAATTTACAGCAGGGCATGCAAATTCGCCAGACAGATACTGCACACAGGCTGAATGTAAATATAAGTCTTTGTAAATCCATGATGGAAAAGCTGAATTACAGCTGTTTCCCGTAAACTCCGTGGACAAAGCAGCATTGCGATTAAGAACACTTCCTTTAGGTATTACATGGAGCAAAGATGAAAACAAAATGCCATCGAATCGTTTCTGAAGACAGTCAGAACCTTCAGAGGTACATTCATATAATTAATGCATTCATATATTCATATGTATAATTCCCTTAGCACTCTTTTAAAACCTCTCAGCTTTTCCACCCTATTTTCACTCAAATGGAAACTACTCTGCATGCTGTGCGCACGTGAGACTGTTACTTAAAACTGTACTTTATGCTGGACAGTATATTTATTTATCGTGAGTTGTTCAAATTGCGGTAATCGAATATGGTTTTAATGATAATTGAAATATGAAACGGTAATACTAACCGTGGGGAATTTTATCATGATTTATCGTCAAACCGGTAATCGTTACATCCCTACTGTACAGTAGAGGGTGCAGCTCAAACAAATTGCATGAAGAATATGACGCAGGAGAAGAAAGTTCAACACTATTCGGCAATAACAAAAATTAAACATAAATAGGTCATTTCTGCTTATGGTTGAATTAGATTATCGAAGGTCATTAACAAAGACACTGGCTAATAAAATGGGATTAAATACATAAATGATATTTGTCTTATTTATCATATTTAATTATTGCAGGTTTGTATAATATTCTGAGTTTGCATTTGACTTTTTATTCATTTTGAGGAATACTGAATCTGTTTTTGTGCAGGTGAGATGAGTAAATACATGTTCATATTTAGTCTAGAACTACAGTAAGCATCATGTTTACGCAGCACACAATGCCTCTGCACTTACTCCCGATTTCTCTCAACATGGCAACATCAGAGCTGTCAGTCAAGACATGGGAAACAAAGTAACTGGCATTACTTATTTGAAAAAGTAACTCAGATATTTCCTTCTAAATTAAAAAGTAATGTGTTACTTTAATAGTTACTTAAAAAGTAAACTGATTACGTAACTCATGTTACTTGTAATGCGTTACCCCCAACACTGCTTGTTAGCATCTGCAAGACAAGTAAAAGCTTTAAAAAAAATCACAACTGATGTTAAAAAGCATCAAAATATCTTGGCTTATGTTAACCACAGACCTTATTTCAGGAATTTAACCAAAAAAACATGAACAAAACCCACAGATTTTAGGACAATAACCGCTAACTTGTTTATGGGTTTTGGCCTACAAAAATGCATCATCCCTGCAGCACTCTATTGTGCCAGAGGAATAAGTCATTAAATAGACATTATACAAATTTGTTCTGCTACTATATATTTAAAAATACACTAGACCTGCAGTTCTCAAACTTTTTGACTCGAAATCCCCGAACCTCCAACAACGCACAATATTCAATGGCTCTGAACCCCCATATGCTAAGATATTTTCAATATTTCTACTGTAATTAGGACAAAGTTGCAAAGTTGCTTGTTTCCTTTTTTTTATTAACAGAACAGTGGTACCAAATTAACCACAATTAATTTTGTGATTCCATAAGTTTAAAGAACTGTCTTTTTATAGTAATAACAGTATAGTTACTGATGGATTTTGTGAATATCTAGACAGTTCTTTGACAGTGTTTTCATTTTTTTTAGACTGTACACTTTAGCTGTGAATTGATGAAAGTAAATGAAAATCCCAAAATGAAAGTATAAACAAAAGAGTGAAAAATAGTAAAATCTAAATAGTTTTAAGTATAAACATTAACCACAGGAAGTACATTTTTTAAACCCCTTAATCAGTCCTTAATTCTAATCACTGTAATTAACAAGTTCATTTTCCCAGCCCTACATCACACATTTACCCTGAGTTCATGTCTGTTGTCATTGGTGGTTGAATCCATGACTTCTGCTCCATCTGTGCATTGCGACATCATTGCTGCTCTGAGATTGAGCGGCTGTCTGATGAAAGGTTCCACACGCTGAGCTGGAAGGTGTTAGAATGATGATTGCCTCCTGACCTGCTTGTACCCTCCATTCCATCCACACTGAAAGGCTGTTTCCCACTCACCTGTCTCTAAATGGGTAAAGGTGCCTAACCACGCCATGTTCCCTTTGGTTTCACATCTTTGCTGTCATTTGATCCCTAACTCACCTAAGTGCAGCGGCCTACCATTCTTCCAGCTCAGAGGACTTGTCATAGCTCAGCACCCAAACCGCCCCCTCTAGTGCAGCCACCATCTGTCCTTTCCAGTGGCTTGTTTGATCAAGACCTTTGACAAGACGAGAGACTAACATTTCACAGACCTTTCTGAAGATGCCTTTTTGCTGTTGATGCTGCAGATGACCTTAATGTGAAAAAGGTAACCCACCCACAGTTCAAACTTTCTGTTACATTGCACCAGCGCATCCTCCTATACACACAATTTAATATGACAAAGAAATGCTATCCCTAGAAGATATCATAGCAGGTCATGCTGACAATCTGTTGCTGAAGGTTACATATTACCATTTTTACTAGCTTTGTCATTGGATGGTAGAAATACTTTAATGTCATGCTTATAGTCAATAATATAAAAGTTACTAAAGTATAATGTGGTTGAAAATCAGCAGTATAGACTCTTTTTGTATGAATTTATTTTAAAAAATGCAATTGATATGAAGACTTTGTACTTTTAGTATGATGGTCATGGTTTTACTTACTGAATTGAAATTGATTTTGATATAATTTGGCAAAGTGATATATTTATGATTTTATGTGTGCTGCTGCTTTGACTTATTTCAATTAAGGATGGATGGGTAGATTTGACATTGATTATTGTTCTTGGCTTTTCTGAGATGAATATTAAAAAGAGATTACAGGAAAAACAATAGAGATCTAATGTCTCAAGAGGGGGTGCATGCACCACTTTACACGTGTGGCTATTGATAAGATGAAGCACTGGAATTCAATTTACACCACTTTAAGATCAGTGTAAACAATCTGCATGGGTATGTGTGAAAGAAGGGAAAAAAGAAAACAAGTGGCAAACCTCAGGAGCACCATGTCTCAAACCAAGACAGTCTGTCGTGTGATTACTCTAAACTAAAGAAGTGAAGATTAGCGTTTAAAGAAGAGATAGCTCTCTGCGAGGCTTTGAAATGGTAAAGCTCTTTGACTTTCTTGCTTTAGAGTTCTTAGCACGTTGAGAATGCTATCAGTATCCAAATAAGGAACAAAACTAATTACTCTTTTCTTTCAAAGTAATAGAATTGTAGAGACTGTACTTTAAGAATAACATCTGAAGTAAAACTGAAACTACTTATATTTCAGTATGTCTGATATGACAGCTCATAGTCCATACAGTAAAGTATAACGTTTAGGTTTCTATGTAATCTAATGTACATATGGTCATTATCTTGCTTTGAATACCATTTGTGAGATTTTCTGTCATGTGACTATTTCCAGCATGCAGATGAACTATAATATAAAGATTATATTTGTATACTCATTATAAGCACATCTCCAAAAGTATTCTCATCTCAGTTTGTATTATGTAAATAACGTGCTGCAAAATGGGACTTTTTGGTTTTGGGAATATGAAATTTTATTCATATTCATATTCTAAATGGCATGTTGGAAAATTTTGAAATTTACAAACATTTATAATATTTTTAGACCTAGAAAAATCTACTTTGGCAATTAATAATACCAGCCATTAATTGACCGTTTTTTTGGACTTATTTTGTATGTGCATCTCTCAGAGATTAGGGAAATTGTGCACATGGGCCATCTTATCTCACTCTCCCTGATTTTGGTTCTTATTTTGGTTATTATTTGTAGGCAGTAAATTTAAACCTCTTCCCTCTGGAAAAATATAGAACAGGGCACACAGCATTGAGGGTTTGGGAGAATTTTTCTTGGTGGAGATCAATCCCCATGGATCTTTCCTGTCAGAAAGATTCCCAGATGATACTAATCTAATAATACTAAGGGTGAAGAAATCCCTCTTGCGACTGTTGCTGATGAACATGCATAAATGTTAGAGTCCAAAAATGCTTATTAGGCAGTTTTATAGACTATTGTCCTTTCTAATGTTTTGAACAAACATGTTTTCCCATATGTCAATATTTGACTAAAAAATACGTAAATGAAATAGTGTAACAGTAAGCATGGTCTCACTGGACATCAGAACACCTACGGTGCCTGTACATCATGTTATGACCAATTCAGTTAATTTAATTGACAATTTAGCACATTAGGAAATTTAATAAAAGACATGATCTCAGAAATAGCAATTTGAAACACCACTGGTGGGAAACAACATGAACCCAGATGCTTGCTCTAATTAATGCATTTCACCAGAATTGAGCTGTTTGCTGACAGTCATCGGTTTTTATGTTGCGTCATCAAAAAAAAAAAAAAAAAAAAAATCAAACAGCGGGATTGTTGCGTTTGATGTGAACAGATTAAACCATCAAAGATTTTAATTGTATTTAAAATGCTTTCGGATCCTCTTAATTCCCTTTGCTTCCACAAGCCTCCTAAATGCGACGTGAGAAAGAGATCTTACCACTTAAACCAGCACGTTGGATTGTACAGCCCCTGGGACTAAGACTGGGGCAGGTCCACTGGGCAGTTTTTCTTGGTTTTAAACTAGCTTCCCAAGGTGAAGGCAAAGGTGAAACACGATTTACACAGAAACAAAGGTGAATTTATAGTTGTTCTTGCAGGTCTAGCGACGAAGGTCTTCACATCCAAGGAATACTGTCACTCAAGGTGAGGTATGCTTTAAGCCAAATTTTTTTTTGAATGGTCTCTCTATTCTGAGACTTTGGACACAATTATCCCGTGTCCTTCTACAACATCAGAGTGAAAAAGGATTTATTTTTCAAGAGTGAGCATTGAAAGTTTTTCTGTGTGTGGTGGAAGAAGCAACAGCAGAACTTGTGGTCTCTGGCAGAGTAATCTCTTCTTCATAGTCAGTCAGGGCCCCTGATTCAACCTCTATGCTTTTATCTTCCTTTGTCAGGGTGGCTGCACTGCTTCTTCCAATTCCCTCCTCCTCTCCTCTTTCTAGCCTTTTCCCTTCGACTGTGACTTTGAGAAAGATGATTGCCTTTTGGTAAAGCCATTCCTCCGTTCACCTCTATTTCGCTATCCCATTTGAGTATACTTTTTACCACTGTCTTGCTTTCTGCCTTTCTTTCTCTTCTTTTCTCTTTTCACTGTCCTTACTCTCCTGCACCCAGGCACTGTGCTTAGCAAACATCAAAGAAGCCCATCACACACCAATGGTTTCAATCTTTAAACATCCAGAGAACATCCAGACCTCTCCCGTCCCTCGGTCACTGTGTCACCGTGCGTTTCAGAAGCGGCGGTGGGAGCGGAGGACCAGTGGGACTCGTGGAAACTCACCCGCTGAAAAGATCTGGGGTTGTTATAATGCCTTTTCTTTCAACGGGCCCTACGAAAGGGGGCCCTGACGCTGTGATCAGGGGCCGGGTGATATTCTGTTTGAAATGAGAAAAGGATTAATTTTCAACAGCCTTCCTCGCACAGGGGGCAGTCCCAATTGCCACAGCATGCCAAGGGTCATCATTAGAATATGACTGCCTTCAAAAAATCCCTGCTAAGTGCGATGTCTCATGGCAATGTTATACCTCTTTTCAAGACCCCTCTCTCTTTGTTAAGTGCATAAACATTAATGAAGAAAATTTCACGCCCTACGCTTCTGCTCCTGCAATGCTCCTGAGCTCTATCCCTCCCTCCTTCTCTGTTCATTTTTCTTTTTCATCTTTATTTCTATCATTATTTTACTCTTTCTCCTCTCTAGCTAATTCTGGCAATGGGTCTTGTGTAGTAAACAAACAAAGTAGTCGCAAAGAGGGAGGAGAGAGCAAAGCAAGAAAGACAGAGACAGAGAATGGGACAAAGAGAGAGACTCATTTCTTATTTGAGATTCAGAAAGATGCCGTGATCAAAGAAGGCTCAATATCTCCTAGCTGTTCAAAGGGACTTGTATAAAACAAATATGATGTGATCAGGAATAGAAGCGCTCTCATTAAGAGCCGAAGCGGATGATGACAGGTGCGTGGAAGAATCTCGTTGCACGCTAATTTTCTTCCCCCACTGAAAATGTGTTTTTTGTTTTGCTTTCCTTTCCTCTCTCGGCCTCGCCTTCCTGCATGTTGTTGCTCCTGATATTGATTAGGGAGTGAACGGTGGAGGAGTGAGGGATTTCACAGATGCTGCTCCCCTGCGTGGTTTTGTCAGCGACAGCCCCTCTCCTCGTGACAACTAGAGCCCTGAGCAGGGCGTGAGACATGATTGCTGTTTGCACACAGAAGTCACACCGAGCTAAACATCTCGCTTTCGGGCCTTCAGGGTTTTGAAAACCTTTTACGTTTTCCTGTTACGATAAGAACGGCAATTACCGACTAGGAGCTCCTGGCTGATCAGGTGGATTTCTTCAAACAGATGCTCTGCTGTGGCTTTCCTCGACAAAGGAGCTGGGCCACTCAGAATTGCAGAACTGTGGAGAAAACTTTGCTAGAGCGGCTAAATGCAAAGTGAAGTTGTGTGCATCAAGATTTTGGTTTTAAATCCGTCAAATGTCAGTCTAGAATGAAGATTTTGGCCTGTCCCATCTTTGTCTTCACCTTCAAATGTCAAATCTATCCAACAATTAAAATCACATAACAATGTCATAATGTCTATATAACTGATACTAAACCCAATTGGTCCTATTTTGCCTTTCTTGCAAAAATTGCTTTGAGTTTTATCCATTTTTACACAGATTGCAGTACTGCAATCATCAACCTTCAACCCTGTTACACAATATATTGTGGAAGGTGTAAGCTGATTTAAAAACTTTTATAATCAGGATTGCAAAAAATTCAAACCCGTAGAAAATTGGGCCCCACTTTATGTGTGCACACGTTTTTATATTGTACGTATAAAAAAAAAAAAAAAAAAAAATCTGAAATGAAATGGCAGGTCCTAGAGTGATTTTTTTTTTTTTTTTTCTCCTGGAGCAGGTGATTAAATATTCAGTATTTTTCTCCAGCCAGGATGGTGGCATGGGCTTTGTTTCCGTTGGTCTGACACAGACATCCCAGGACAGCATATCTATATGATCAAAATGCCTGTACAACAAACCGATGATAAGTGACTAGTGACCTAACCACTGCCATCATACCAACCACACACAGACGTGTAACAAACATGGACACACTCGCAGTGGTCTTGCAGCTGGTGAAAGTTAACTTTTTGGTTAGCACATCAAAATTGCTTTGTATCTGTCAGATTATTTTTCTCTTGCAGGCCTGTCAATTTTTGAGTTTATATTCCACTGCCTTGCTGATATCTATTGTATCTGCTTAGTCCAACAGAAACAGGATGTGTGATATTGTGATTCTAAGCTTTTGCAATACATAAGCACCAAAGAGGCTTTCGAATAATACGCTGAGCTGAGTAGAAGAAACTGGTCTGTTTTATTTACAGCCCAGTTTATTGGAAACATTGCTTTATCCAGAAACCTGATGCATGAGAGACTATACATGCAAAAAAGTAAACATGGACACTTTGTAAAAATCTCAGATGGACTACATACAATTTAATTAAATCCTGCTTAAATCCACCATCAGTACATCACAGAAACATGGCAACATTTCATATTTGATTTATTGGGAGGTAATGACAGGGATCAACTGACATTTCGTTTGTTGGCAGAAAGTCTGTAGAGCAGATAATAAGATTCTCCTCCTGTGTTTGTGCGAATGAGGGCGTCTGTTTGATTCTTCTGTTTCTGTTTGAGACTTGGCTGCGAATCATTCCGAGGATTGGTTTAGGATTTTAACAATGTATGATCAGACGATGAATGCAATCAAGAAACATCTCAGCGGTTCAACTGTTGTAGTTTGACCTGAATTCAGTGAGATCAGTAATTACTCCAACCGTGGATAGATTTGTTTTATACCTGATGCAATAGAGTATGTTTGATAGAAACTGGTAGCTAGAGGATTATGAGTCATATTTCGGCTAATCAGAAAAGATTTGATCCCTCTGTAAGATGTGAAGTCCGCAATGGAGGCTCATTTACAAACTTGCCATGTTTCAGAAAATTATTGTTCAAATGAAAGTTTATCCTTTATTATACATTGGTTGACTCCTGTTATGTGTAGACCTGCGAAATTCAGCATTACATTTTCATACCATCACTACCTCAGCTCCAAACTGTACTCAATCATAATGTGACTTGTATTTTGAGGAATGGTATTTTAAGTGATTATTCTGGCCAGATGTCAATTGTGTCTTTAATAAAATGACACCGGGTTCACAGCTCGTTTAGTTTTACATTCATTTACATTCATGCTTCTTTAATGCATGGTCAGATAATACTGGTGTTGCATTTTCTTTTCCCCGGTATAACATAGGGACAGTACTTACATTCGGACATATATAGACAAATTTTTTAAGCAGCACTTAATGTTAACATTAACAATCTAAGTAAAGAAAATAAGACAAACAGCATTGACTGCAGTTTTCTTTGAGTCATCCCAGGTATCAGGAATCGAGACATTCCAGTGAATTTTAAAATACAGTTGTTTTATTTTTTCCTGTTATATGCTAAACAGTTAAACGTAAAATAATGTGATTAAGTTCAATTAATTACATCAGAAATATGTCATGGGGACACAAATTACACATTTTCTGAGAAGGACTCAATGTAACCTAATTATTCATTATTTTATCCTGATGTGTATTCGACATGTTGGACAACATATCTGCAATCCAAGAATGCATGTTTTCTAAAAAATCTTTTTTTTTTTTTTTAATTTGAACTCTTCTATCATTTAGACAGAGCTTTTGCACAGTGCTTTTGTTTTTAAAAGCCAATATTTCTTTTTAGTACCGCTGGTCAACCCTAACTGATGCAGGCACAGAGACAACTGCACTGATTTATAACTGCCAACATCGTTTCTTCCACCAGGGGGCAGTATGTGACCTAAAAACACACAACCCTGCCAGACCTTTGTCTTTCAACCATGCAGAAAAGCAAAACTGAACCGACAGGGCCAATCTCTGCAAGTCCAGCACCGTTTTAAGGGATTATTTGTGCCATATACTGAGTGCATATAGTCTGGCTGGGATTGATTTTGAACACACTCTCCTCTTTCTTCCTGTGTGTGTGTGTTTGCTCCGTACTCAACTAATGATGTAAGCCTCTGCAAGTTACTGCAGGTATTGTGCACAGGCTTCTATTCAACATTTGTTCAAGGCCTTGACAAAGGATGCTGTGCTGCACAGTTTTTCATGGCTACCTTTTATGCTTTATAAATAGTGTACGGCCCACACATGAATAATTGAGCGTTCCAAAGTTCCAGCGTCCTCAGACTCTTAACGGGATAAAGCGAACTTGGAGCTCACGTTTATCGCTCTTCTAGAAGAAGACGGACAGTGTTTAGGTGACTCATCCTCTAAAACGTGTTTTTGATGCCAAGGACCCCCAGATATGATGATCCTCCTGTGAAGAACCCCTTTCCAGAAAAGTATAAATTTGAAGAAAGTGTATTATTAATTGTGATATTATAAATACAATATGTTGTCTAAAAACTGTTATCTGGAAATTATTATTGTTAATTCAAAATAACTGTAATTTTAAAATGATTTATAGGCCTAGTTTTTCCCACAGACCACCTGGCACCCTCTTACAGCCTCTTTGAGGACCCCAGTTTGAAAACCCATGCTCTTAAACATGCTCTTCTAACCTGCAGTTCAGAAAATTTCCAATTATTTAGAAGACTTTAGCAGCCTTTAGTTTGGCTCTGTTTAGACTTTTCCCCCTTGCAAATACACCCTTATCCTATGAGCGGACACCAGCCCTTCAGTATGAATAATGTCAATTGTGGGTGGCTGTAGATTATTTGTAAATGAAATGTGTGTTCGTCAGGGGGAGGTGGGGTAGCTGGCATACTCAGGTATAGAGGCTAACAACTTGCTCTGAAACAGTAACAGCTGCCAGGGCCTGCTCCACTGAGAGAGAGAGGGCTGTGTTCATTAGGCAGCGATGTCTCCTGGGCTCGTCCACCTGCCTTGATCACGTTAACATTAATAATACATGACTGAGCACGGTAATACAACCATTACATTCGCTCCTCTTCTTTTCTATCTCATGCTGCTGGTGCTGCCGGTTCCACATGTGGGGATAGAATCTAATTTCTTGCCTTTATCGAAGGCTTCCTCTTGTGTTATTGCCACCAAACAGTACACAGCACTCAGAGGCACAAAAATGAGTTTACCCTTTCTTTTTGGGGTTCACCTGGCCCTAAAGCAATACACTGGCGCTGAATCCGAAAGATGTGTGTCGTTAATTCGGCGGGGGTGAAACCAAAGCTTGTTCATTTCTGTGTAATTTCGAATCTGCCACAACTGAGGGGCGTCCTCGGAACAAGGTGTTTTATCCCCGAGCAGGAGTCAGAAGGAATGGCTACAGATGATGGGATTTTATCAGACACAGATATGCCTTTTCAATACGGTTCAAAAATTTCTCCAAGTGACCATAAATTTTAATGTTGGCAGAAATGGCTTCTGGAGATTGCTTTAAATGATTGGATTTGCCTGTTAAGATTGGAATGGGAGGATTTGCATAGATTTAAAACACCTGTGATGAAATCTAAATGTGCCATGGCCTCTCTCAAACAGCGGGGTTATATGGGCAGGATGGGGGGAAGAGAAGGGAAGGGAAAAGGGAAACAATCCAGGGATCATGTCCTTGTTAAAATTCACACAGTCATTTCCTTTTATGGCTGGAGATCCTATCAGTCAATAAGAAGAGTGAACCGGTTGAATCACAAGTATGAATACTGGCTAGATCAGTAAATATGACTTATTATTTTTTAATGTAACGGTCTTAAGCCCGAGATCAGATTTCCATTTGGAGGATTCTGGAGTCAGCCAAATGGCCAAGTAATTAGTGTTACCATGCACGCCCAGGACATTAAAATGTTAACAGTGTTGGAGCCGTGTGATGGAGAATACAGAGTGAGGGTTTTATTACAGCTCTGTGGACAGGGGGTGACATCTTTCCTAACTGGGGACATCAGGGTTCCCGCTGCCGCTTCTTATCTGTAGTTCAGATCACTTCTTCTTTTTTTTTTTTTAAATTTATTCATCTCAGCCACCTCTCTCTCTCTCTCTCTTTCTCGCATTGCTCTCATTAGTAGTCTGCTGTGATGGTGTCCCCTCGTTTGCATTTGAAGTGGTGGTACTGTGCAGGAGCATCCCTGCTGCATGAGAGCAAAAAGATGGAGAGAGTGTGGAGTATGCGAGAGGGAGAGGCAGAGATTTGCTGTGTGCCGAGTTGAGCCACAGCTCGACATCTGGGGCCGGCTCACTTATTCCCAGTGGCACCGGCATGTCATTAACAGGATTAATCTAAGCCCAAATGCCTTAATGATCGCTGTTTTAATATATGTGAACCAGCTCAGTCTCTTGACTCATTACCACCAATTTGCCCCAGACATACATAATCGGCCTCTTCTAGCACTCACGAACATTTATTTTTGCTAATATGTTTCCCTTTTTTCCAAGTGCGGACTGAGCAAACAGTTTTAGTTCTGAGTAAGTAGATGGAGAATCGCTCCATTAATCGTGCGAGGGTTGCAAAAACAGAAGATAACGTAGTTCTGTCTTTGAGCATCTCCAAGCAAGGCCTTAAACGAAAAGTTCACCCAAAAAGGATGAAAATTATGTCATTTACTCACTCACTCACTCAAAACTGTATTTCTTCCTTCCTTCCTTTGGACAGCAAAAGGAGAAATTTTGAAGAATGCTCTGGTTGCTCTTTTCCATGAAATTACAACAAATGGTTACAAAGGTATCTAAAAAGTAATCTGCATAATGTGTGCATTATATATTCTGATATTTTGTGATACTTTTAAATGAACAGACCAAAATCAAATTAAAGTTCACTAAAATTCTAGACATCCATCCTTGATTTTTTTTTCTGGCACGTTCAGAAGTAACTATATCTGATTCATGGACAAATCATTTATTTTATTTTATTATTATGTATTTTTTATTTTATTTTATTAATTAATTTATTTTGTGAGTTTAATCTTTTTAATGAAACTGCTAATTTGCTTCACAAAAGAATGATTCATTAGGAAATTTGACTGGTTTGTTCTTCTCACTGACTAGTGATTTGGTTGCAGTAGTTCCAAATGGGAATATTAGAGCTTAAAAAAAAAATCATTTTGGGCTGCATATCACACAAAGCTATTGTAAGGCTGTAAAATTTAGCACACAAGAAATAGGCATAATTTTTATGATCTTTAATGGTTGAAAACCTGAAAACTCTAGTCCTCAGTCATTGTAATTGCATAGAAAAATTTTGTTTTTGTGTTCTACAGCAGAAAGACAGTTTGAAACAATAAGAAGATTTTAGGGGTCAGTAGACCTAAATGGTGACAGAATTTTTTTTTATTTTTAGGTAAGCTATTCCTTTACGACTTGGTGCAATGAATGGATAGAGCAGTCTGGTGAATTTTTGGAGAACAGGAGATCTGTTTTTATGAAGTTCCTCACTGTAAAAATATACTTGTATGTGTGGGATGAGATAAACCACCACTTCAGTTTTTCCATGACTTATACAGTAGCTGTGGCAGATATCACATTCTGTGGCTTCAGCTATTATTAAATAATGATCCCAATATAGGAAAGGTTTTTTTTTTTTTCCTCCATCACCTATCAATATTTAGGGTGGACACATCATAAAGATTCAGGATGTTGATAAATCTCTGGACTTTAGGGCAGGCCCCAGCAGCTTTCTTTCAGAGGTGGATGATGAGGCACACTCCTTTGGGACAGAGACATGGATTGCGGTTTGTACGTCCAGCGATAGCCCAGCAGTCCCATAAATACCGAATAGCATTCATGCCCCAGGGCAGTTTGGGGCAGCGCTGTGAAACCAGGCAGAAGTGTCTCAGCTTCAAGAGAAGTTCTCCAGGCTGCGTGCCCCAAGGGGAACCTCCCTGGCCCCTGTGACAGTTGACCTTTCACCCTGGAGAGCTGCAGCAGGTGAAAAAAGCCAAAAGAGCAGTTCTTCTAGCAGGTCGTATGCTTGTGTCAGACTTCCTTTTACCTGCTGAGGGGTTGGTGGAGACTCTGAGGTTTACAAAACTGATCAAACTGAGCTGTGAGAGCAAGTTCTGGCTAAGTGATTCATTGTCATCCTGACCGGAAGAGAGAAAAGTATAGCTCCTGTATAGGTGTCTCTTCCCTGGCTTCTAGTTCAATATAGGATTTAGAATAAGGTCTTATTATTTGTTTTTAACAGTCTCTTGAATTGGCACCACATTATCTTTCTGATCTTCTCTCTCTGTACTAGACTCTTAGGATTCTAAGGTCATCAAACAGCCTATTTCTGTCCATTCCCAGGTTTCTCCATCTTCTCCAGGTTTATTCTTGATCATGCACGTTTTCAGTGTTTGCCGTCTCACTATGAGGAGGACCTCATGAGCTTCATCTCCAGAGCTGCTCTGAGAGTTCACATCATGAGCACTTCACAATTTCATTTGATCAAATTGTCGTCAGATAGCCTACACAGAAATTCAAAGGTCTTCACTACAATCCACCAAAATAAAAGTTCGGTTTAATTTAAATTATGACAGTAATAAATAATGAAAATAATAAATATATTATTATTTTTACAGAATATAGTAAAGTACTACTACTACTACTAATACAGTTTATTAAGACATCATATATATATTTTTAAGAATATCAAATAATGTCACACAATTTTTCATCCATGTTTTAATTTAAACGGTAAACGGTCGTGCAGCACTTCCCCCCCCCAAAAATTAAGAGAAATTTTATTACATTTTAAAACATGAAAACAAGTAAAATATTTTATACATTAATTTGATTACCACAGTTTTTTTTGTATTAAATGTATATTAAATAAATAAATAATAAATAAATAAAAAAGAAAAAAGAAAAAAAAGCATTTCATAGGGCACTATTAAGAAATGATTAAAAAGTGTTAAAGTTATCTGTTCCAATTTATTAGACATTCTTTTTAAATTCTTACTTTTTAAAAATTATATTAAATCATTAAAACAAAATTTGGACCAAAAAAAAAATAAAAAAAAAAATAATAATAATTCCATTCCATCCTATCCAATCCAATCAATTGCATTCCATTCCATTTAGAGCCTGTATGTATATTCATACAGAAATTTAATTTTTGGGGTGACCTATGCTGACTGCACCCACTGTCCCATTACCTAGGATAATTAAAACTCAAAATTGTTACACTTATTGAGCACCTCAGCTTTTGATATAGGTCAGAAAATGGACTTTCTTCCTCATTTGCTGTAAAAATAGCATGTCAGTACTATGTGTATATTCATTAGGAAGGCTTTTAAACATTGAATTTCATCTGTGACAAAATATTAATTAAAGTCCTTTAAATGCCAGCTTGTAAATTGGTTTGCACCTGAATCCTGAAGAGCAGGTTTTATTAATTTCATCTCTCCCCACCCCCTTCTCACTCATTGCCCCCACCTGACTCAGTACAAGCACAGTAGTGCAAGGTAAATATTGAATTTGTGACTAAACCCCCAGTTCTACATCAGCGGAAAAGGAGAAAAAGGAGACAGAGGGATGGAGAGAGTTGGGAATCCCTCCTAATTAAGGCTTTGTAATCAAGCTCAAAGCGAGGAGGTCACTCCCTGGGAGTAATTTGTGATATTAAACCATGCTGTTCCCTTCACATTGATTGTTGTGTCTCACTAGATGAAGCTGATCCCTTTTAATATCACTGCACATATGCAAATGGGCATTGCAATATTGCGCATCGTCACTGGCGATCCTCTTTTAATTCAGCTAAAGGCGAGGTGCGTGACCCTGTCGCTCAAATCGAGTTTCCCACAGCAGCTAGAGCCAGACAGAGCCAGCTCATTACCCGAAGAGTGGCACTCATTAACAATAGGTGTGTATGAGGACCGATGCTGGATGTTTACTGGTTTCTGAGACCATCACTTCCAAACATGCCTCATTTTTTTTTTTTTTTTGACGAGGGCGAGATTAAATTCTGTTTTATTGCTTTTAAGCATTAAACATGCATTTATTATCTCATGTTGTAGTTATCAGAAGTGTTCTCACTGTCTTCAACTTAGAGCGAAAAATGGCAATTGTGTTATATTAAAATGAGCCTGTGAAGGGAGGCGTGTGCGCGTGTTAACTCTTGATAATTAACGTCACCTGCATTCATTTTCTAAACCTAATTGAGCTGTCAAAGTTGAGGATCTGACAGCCTTAGGCAAACCTGCATTTACACAGGAAAGCTTTGATACTGAAAAGATAATGAGAGCTACGCTGTCCCTACCTGTTAAAACATCAAACAGAAATGACTTGACTATTATCAGGCCTAAAATTTCATTAGCATTTACTGCTAATCCAATGATATTCAGACATTTTCATATCAGAATTCATTTCACATCAGTACTCAATGGACTGCAACTAGCCATTTTGAAAACACAAAATAGAAAATGAAATCATGAAGACCCTCATGACTGTGTGCCAAGTCAATACATCTCTTGAAATATAAAATAATTTGAGCTATTTATGGCAACATTAGGTCAGATTGTGGTCATACTTTATTTTGAAAGTCCACTTTAGACAACTAACTATTAACTATAAGTAACTTTGCAACTACCTGTCAGCTAACTCTCATTAATAATTTGCAATTACATGTCAATTAACTCTAGTTAGATCATTAGTAGACTGTTAGGTTGACATGCATTTGCAAAGTTATTTATAGCAGCAGAATGCCTTTTGGGGGACCATTAAAGTCAAGTCAAATCAAGTCAAGTCACTAATATTTGTATAGCGCTTTTAACAATGCAAATTGTGTCAAAGCAGCTTTACATCAGCTTGATATAAAGCTGGGTGGCTTTACATCAGCTTTACAGTATTTAGACGTGGAAATAGTGTGTCGAAATAGTGTCATTCTCCTCTGGCCAGACAAAATCAGCAGTTTAAATCTAGGCTGCAGCAGAGTCAGATTGTGCAAAGGACTCATCAGGTTCCTGTGGTTTTGTCCCGATGGCCATCTAGGAGACAGGGTCTTCACTGGGGATCAGTCTGTGGGGCTCATCTAGTTGTCCTGGTCTACGCTGACATTCAGGGGTGTAGAGGTCATCTCTAGGTGCTGATCCACCATAAGAAAGAAACAGACTAATATTAGCGTAGATGCCATTCTTCTAACAATGTAACAAGTACATCGGGTGTTTTGGGAAGTGTTCCCAGTTCTGGTTGACCTACGTAATGCACCCTAATAATCCTTTAACGGATTTGAATTATAGAAATGCGATAGTGTATTATGTGTAAACCAGTTTAAAGAGATGGTTCTTTAATCTAGATTTAAACTGACAGAGTGTGTCTGCTTCCCGAACAGTGTTAGGTAGATTGTTCCAGAGTTTGGGCGCTAAATAGGAAAACGATCTCCCGCCCGCAGTTGATTTTGATATTCTAGGTATTATCAAATGGCCAGAGTTTTGAGATCACAGCGGAGGTGAAGGACTATAATGTGATAAGAGCTCACTCAAATTCTGAGGTGCCAAACCATTCAGGGCCTTATAGGTAATTAGCAAGATCTTAAAATGTATACGATGTTTAATAGGGAGCCAGTGCAGTGTTGACAGAACATGTAAAGCGTGAAAAGTAAGGGGCCTAGTACTGAGCCTTGAGGTACTCCATACTGCACTTGTGAATGGTATGATACCTCTTCATTTACTGCCACGATTTGATGGCAGTCAGATAAGTATAATTTGAACCATGCCAGTGCACTTCCTCTAATGCCAACATAATTTTATAGTCAATTTAAAAGAATGTTGTGGTCGATAGTGTCAAACGCAGCGTTAAGATCCAGTAGCATTAAAAGAGAGATACAACCACGATCAGATGAAAAGAGCAGGTCATTTGTAACTCTAATGAGAGCAGTCTCGGTACAGTGATATGGTCTAAAACCTGACTGGAAATCCTCACATATAGCATTTTTCTCTAGGAAGGAACATAGTTGTGAGGATACTACATTTTCTAATATCTTTGACAGAAAAGGGAGATTCGAGATCGGTCTGTAATTAATCAATTCTTTGGGGTCAAGTATTGTTTTTTTTTTTTTAATGAGATGCTTAATAACAGCCAGTTTGAAGGTTTTTGGGACATATCCTAATGACAATGATGAGTTAATAATATTCAGAAGAGGATCTATTACTTCTGGAAGCACCTCTTTTAGGAGCTTAGATGGAACAGAGTCTAACATACAGGTTGTTGGTTTGGATGATTTAACAAGTTTATACAATTCTTAATTTCCAATAGAAGAGAATGAGTGGAATTGTTCCTCAGGGGATCTATAGCATACTATCTGATGCGATACTGAGGCTGACAGATGCATGGTTACAATTTTATCTCTAATAGTTTCGAACATGGAAGTAAAGTAGTTCATAAAGTCATTACTACTGTGCTGCTGGGTAATGTCTGCACCTGCTGATGTTATATTTTTTGTTAATTTAGCCACTGTAATAAATACTTGTTTGTTTTCTTCTAAAAGAGACGTAAAGTAAGCAGATCTAGCAGTTTTTAAGGCTTTCCTGTAGGAGAGAGTATTTTCCCGCCAAGCAATACGAAATACCTCTAATTTTGCTTTTCTCCAGCTGCGCTCCATTTTCCAGGCTGCTCTCTTTAGGACCCGAGTGTGCTCATTATACCACGGTATTGGACTCTTTTCCTTAATCTTCCTTAAGCGTAAAGGAGCAACCGTATTTAAAGTGCTAGAAAAGAGAGAGTCCATAGATAAGTCAGGAAGATTATTTATGAAGCCGTCTTTTGTGGTCGAGGTGATGGTTCTACCATATTTGTAACAAGGAGTTGGATTTACAGCTTTAGCTATATGGAATATACACAAAACTAGATAATGATCTGAGATATCATTGCTGTGTTGCACAATTTCAATGCCACTGACATCAATTCCATGTGACACCAATAGAGTTTATAATGTCTATAAATGCTGATCCCAACTAATCTTTTTCATTATCAACATGGATATTAAAATCACCAAAAATTGGGACTTTATCTGCAGCCAGCACTAACTCAGATAGAAAATCAGCAAATTCTTTAATAAAGTCTGTATGGTGCCCTGGTGGCCTGTATACAGTAGCCAGTACAAACAACACAGGGGATTTATCATTAACACTTGTTTCTTTGGATAACGTTATATGAAGCATCATTACTTCAAACGAATTATACTTGAAACCCGACCTCTTGAAACCCGAACTCTGAGAAATAACCCGACCTATTAAGCTCACCAAAATCTACACTGAGACATTTTTAGTGCACAAGATATTGGTTTCAATACAAAAAGTTATGTTAAAATAAAATATTAATCTCTCACACTAAATATTTAATTTTATTTTAAATGACAAAAGCATTTCAATTAAGATATACATCATTAAATTCAAAAAGTCTGGCTGTGCTTAATGGGTACATTTTTTGTGTTCCCTTTAAGCACACTCCTGTTCCCATTAAGCTCACATCATGTCTTATTAAAAATACTTGTTTATTTTAAGGAAAATTTTTAAAGAATAATTGTAAAAATATATTTTTGAAGGTACAAAGTCAATCACAAAAAAAAAAAAAAACAACAACAACAAAAAAAACAACAACACTAAAATCAAGCAACAAGGCATTCAAGTTGATCAGTTATATATTCATAGTAAAGTGTCATCTAAGCACATTGCAACATCTAGACTAGTCCACGTTCAGCTAAGTAACACATTCAAAAATCAAATAAAACAAACCAATAAAACATTTAATTCATGGGGATGAACAGAAACTAGCCTCATTATGAAGACTCTTTTTAAATGGATGTCAACTTATCTATAGTCTCTGAAGGCTGGAATACACTACACAATTTTTGCCCCGATTTTCCACAGATTTACAGTCTGGAAAAATTTATGCTAGATGCCAAAGATCAGAGCCAGTCAGCAGATTTGAGTCGACTGACTCCATAGAAAATTGATTAGCTTAAATTAAAGTGATAATCAGTTAATATTTTAAAAAAAAAAGTCTGTTTATGAAGTATTTACATAGACGTTCAATGTGGAAGAGTTAAAAGAAAGCACACTGAGCTTAATGGGAGCAGCAACAATTTTTAATAAATTTCATGTAATATTTATTAAAATGACAGGATTTTTGCTAAATAAATAATCTAGGTCATGTATTAAGTTCATACATATTTTAATATAAACAACTATTATTAACAATATCTATGACATTATACTTTATCTTATTGATGTCACACTGAAGCTATGTGATTTTCATAGTAGTGTACCCTTTAAGCTTACCTTATAATAATATGAAATCTTTAAAAATTACAGCACTGTAAAACTACAGACCAGCAATAAACTGAAAATTTATAATATTATGGATGTAAAAGTACCAGCCAGTAATGCCTTTGAAGTAATATATTAGTGTAGCACACATATACAGCTAGTCAGCTAACTGTGTTCTGTAGAATCTGCGCTATGTTGCTCAAACTATCTTTTGGATCTAATGTAATTATTTCCCACATCCAAGTTCCAGGTTATAATATGCAAAAGTCTGAACATTAATCTCTTAATTTTACAATAAGTAGTAAAACTTACCCAAAATAAAGGCTTAAACATCTAAAAAACGCACATTTAAGGGGCTCTTCTTTTGGTGAAAGTGTTTAGACAGCTTTCAAAATGGCCGCCAGACTGTGTGAACAAATGGAGACCCATATCTCTGTGTGCAATGATCTGATTGACTTAAAATTATAGGAGGTATAGTAACAAACATATCAACTGGTTAAGACATCAAGTAGTATAATAAATTATTATTATTATTTTTTTAAATCTGATCTCAAAAATGGAAGTGTGCTTAATGGGTACGTGAGCTTAATAGGTAAGTTTACTCTACTGAAAATATTGATATAAATTATAGCAACACCTCCCCCTTTGCCTTTTGGACGTGGCTCATGTTTGTAACAGTAATCTTGGGGGGTAGACTCATTTAAAGTAATGTAATCATCTAGTTTTAGCCAGGTTTCTGTCAAACAAAGCACATTAAGTTTATGGTCAGTGATCATATCATTTACAAAAAGTGCTTTTGTAGAAAGGGATCTAATATTCAATAAGCCAAGCTTTATCATTTGTTTATTTGTATTATATCTGTTTTTTATTTGTTGAACATCAATTAAATTGTTACTCTTACTTTGGTTTGGACGTTTTCTGTATTTTCTAGTTTGGGAACAGACACTCTCTATAGTGTGATATCTAGCTGAAAGAGTCTCTATGTGCTGAGAATTAACTGACTTCTGTGACGTGAGGCGGCTAGCAGACGGTCGGTTTAGCCAGTTTGTCTGCTTCCTGACCTGGGCCCCAGTTAGTCAAGTACGAACTCTAAGACTATGTGCCATATTTCTAGAGAGAAGAGCGGCACCACCCCAGGAGAGATGAAGACCATCTCTTTTCAACAGGTCAGGTCTGCCCCAAAAACTCTTCCAATTGTCTATGAAATCTATGTTATTCTGCAGGCACCACTTAGACATCCAGCCATTGAGTGACGACAGTCTGCTATGAATCTCATCACCACGGTAAGCAGGGAGGGGACCAGAGCATATTACATCATACTTGCAAATTCACACACCTCTTTAACATTATTTTTAGTGATTTCCGACTGGCGAAGTTGAACATCATTAGCGCCGACGTGGATAACAATCTTACTGAATTTACATCTAGCATTAGCCAGCACTTTTAAATTTGCCAAGATGTCAGGCGCTCTGGCTCCCGGTAAACATTGGACTATGGTGGCTGGTGTCTCTATTTTCAAGTTCCGTACAATAGAATCACCAATAACTAGAACACTTTCATCAGGTTTCTCAGTGGGTGCATCACTGAGTGAGGAGAACCTGTTTGATGTTTTGATCGGAACGGAAGAGCGGTGTTTTGACCCGTGACTATGCTGTCTCACAGTCACCCAGTTGCCCTCCTGCTGAGCCGCTGAAACCGGAACCGAACAATGTACAGGAGTACCTGAGCTAGTTGCATCCAAAGCAGTATCTACAGCCCTCATATTCTTCCTGTCCTCAACTAAAGTTTGGATGCGTGTCTCTAATTCTGAAATCTTCTCTATAAGCCTAACTATTTCCCTGCATTTATCACATGTGAATCCCTCGCTGCTGACAGAGACAGATAAACTGTGCATGTGGCAAGCGGTGCAGGTGACGATGCAAGGAGAAGCCATTACTCACCGTGATTGTAGAGTAATTCCGACTCACCACAGTAGTTTGATGGACTCGTAAAAAAGGAGCGAGAAAGAAAAGAAACAGAGCGAGAGAGAGAGAAGAAGCGGTAGAAAACGTGAATGGAGATGTGATTGACAAGCTAATAGGCTAACCGAATGCTAACACGCAGTGCTCGCGATTTAGATTAAGAGATTAAAGGCGGATGATGTCAAATTAATCTTAAATCAGAAATATGGTGAGAATTAAATTATGCTTTAGCGATTTAAACAACAGATAGAGTAAGATAGAGATTTCTTCAGATAAACAAAGCTACACGGAGCTACAAACAGCAGCCCGGCAGGCAGGAACAGGAAGTGATCTCAACAGGAAGCGATCTCCAACAGGAAGTGTTAAAAGTATTAGCAGATATTAGGCAGACAGTCTACTAATACTACTAATGACTGGTAGTTGACATGTAGTTGCAAAGTTACTTATAGTTAATAGAATATATAAAGTGAACTATCAAAAAAATTTAAGTTATCCAGATTGTAAAGTCATGTGGTGTGACTCTAAAACTGATATTCATATTTTTTAACCAATAATTTTTGTTGAAAATAATGATCCAGATTACATGTATTAAAAATATAAGGAGGTTATAACTTAAGTAGGTTTTATTTGATTACTTTTTACATCATGGTTATACCCACATGACATTTTTAGAGTTATTAAATTTAAACTTTTCTTGAAAATTGTCGTTCAAAACAATATGAAACAATACAAATAGTTTCTAAGAACTTGGCATATATTTTAATCTAGACTTTTAATAAAGATTTTCTTTTCCTTACACTCTTATTTGTCACTGACCCATTTAACAGTGCTTTTTCTTAGAGGGTCCTTAGGAAAGTGAAACAATCTTTTCCATTCTTCTTTACATCTATTGTTTAATGTCACAGATATTTATACTGGATAGTTGCTATAGTGAGCTGAAGGCCCTGGGATTGTGGTGCCGTCAGTCAATAGCTATTGTCAAATTTGCATACCATACTGCATTTGAAGAAGAATTTAATTTGCTTTATGAGTATGCATGTGTGAATATAGTATGAAAGTACTACAGAACATTGAAAATTACAGTATAATATTTAGTAAATGACTATTATTAGCAATATTCTGATTTTGCTGCCATGTATAATTACTGTATCTCATTTTATGAAAAGAAATGTTGCTACAACAATAAATTTGTTAAAAATAAATGTGTAGATTTAACAATTTCATATATCAGTCTCAGCCATCTTTAATATGAATAAGCTATCAAGAAACTACAGTGAGTAGCTCTAAGTACAGTAGCCACAGGCACAAAGGGCCCGAGACTGACGGTTAAAGAGACCCATTTCCCAGCTTTGGGTTTCCTTCATCTATAATGGATGAAGGTACAGATCCCCTCTCGTATATTTACATATTGTGAGTGACTCAGTGATGATGCCAAATAGATCTGTGGGATTCTGGTCGCTCTTGTCAAAGTCTGCAGATAAAGAAGGTGAGGGGAACACAGGGATGTGCCGTTGCCTTTGGGGACAGCTTTGGGAGTAGAGGGACTGTTCTCATCATCTTAACCGCTTCGCTAATGGCGGGCAGAGATTCTCACTCTATACCCCACTGTTGGGAGGGATTACTTTACAAGCACAAACTGAAATTCGCTGTGAAATTTATGGCTTGTTAATACACCACAAATGTGTCATTTAAGCCCAGGAGGATGTCACTATCTCTCTGGGACTTTTTGAAAGGCAGCAAGTCATTGATTGGTGTGTTTATTGCCGCAAATTGTTTTACAATGTTGTCTTTATTTAAACTGATTAAACATTACAGTGTTTTCTGATCAGGATTAAGAGCATAAAGAAGTCACTATATCCATCCAATGATAATTATAAGCTCAGAATTCTCAAATGTAAAAATGTGAAACTTGGGTTTCATTTAATCAACGATGATAATTTCATCAAATGGCAAATGGGGTGTCAATATGTAAGAGTAAAAGACTTGTAATGCTGCATAGATTTACATAGTGCTTTGTAGTCTCTTAATATACCATTTTTTAAGTGACGCAATTCAATGTGCAAATTCGTTTGTCCATTTGCAAATCTGTTTGTTCATTCAGACTGTAAAGAATGATACAATTATAAGTGTATTTATTTCTTTTTTAATTTTTTGGTCTATTTTTTCCTGTTGTTGAGCCATAGGCAGTCTCTGAAATGCTTGTGTCTCTGTTGTAAACAGACAGTGTTGTAACAATTATGAATATGGAACTACTGACATAAACTTCTTGTATTTTATTTTTACAATCAGCAGAATAATTACAACAAAAAAGAAAAATAAATAAATAAATGAGATAAGGTTAGCAAGGAAACTAGTGGTGTCAGAATGCCATCTGTCAGTCAAGTCTGAAGCAAGACGCACACAACCCATGTAACACTATAGCAAAGGTGTCTCAGAACGAAAGATAACTGTAATCTAAATATAAACAAGTAGCAGTTAATTCCTGTTTTGTACACATTTTCATATTAATTCTTATTCAAATGTATTTTGTTTTATTGACCACAACATTTAGGGGGCACTTCAAATATCTCAGGCTCATTGGAAATATGTGACTCTACTCACATTTCTGCAAAACTGCAAAAACCTACCTATTGTGTACATAAATTTGAACACTATGAACACAAAAAAAAAAAACACTAGAGGCTGTAAAACAGCTGTTATTCCTATTCACACAAATTATGATTACGGGGCAGATTATTTATAAATAAAGACTTTAATTTTGCACGGTTCCTTTCACATTACTGTGTCATGATTTGTAAACTAGTACATTTACATCACATAACCAGCTCCATATGTACAGCTTTTCTGACATAATAAACTTGGTAGCTACAGCGTTGTTCTTCTGTTACAGAGTGCTCTGGTACGAGTTCCATGAAACACGAGTCATGACTCTCCACAAAAGAGCTCAAAGTCTAAAAACAGCATGGTTGCTTCAGCAAATGCATGTTTATGTCACATTAGCTTTTGTTAACACCATCAGTTAGGTTTTGACTAGGGTTAAACATAGGTAATACATTCATTTTAAACTCGATTGAGCATTAACCTTTTAGTGACACTTACTGTACATTTAATTTCCAAACTTCTGTGATACGACAACAACCAACATAATAAAACATTGTCATGTTTAATTATTTTAGAGAAAACTCAACCCGCTATTTACTGCCAATCAATGGACATTTCACTTTAAAAGTGCCATAAAAAGGTACTTCAAGCAACACAATATTATTATAAAAAAAAAAAAAAATTGCACACATGCATGTTTTTTTCATGATACTGGACTGTTTTATAAGCCCGTAGCTACAATGGAGAAAAAAATAAT
The DNA here is from genome assembly GCA_039654775.1 of Spinibarbus caldwelli. Taxonomy (NCBI): domain Eukaryota; kingdom Metazoa; phylum Chordata; class Actinopteri; order Cypriniformes; family Cyprinidae; genus Spinibarbus; species Spinibarbus caldwelli. The sequence goes on along the minus strand of CM077236.1, from coordinate 16,534,617 downwards.
ATTGCTTTTAGCGCCTCTTTCTGAAAAGTGCAGAGAAATGTACCCAGAGCAACATATTTTATGTTTTGCAGAAATAGCGGAGTCACATATTTCCAATGAGCCTGGCTTGAAATTTCTATTTAATTCTAAATCATTCTAAAATAAGTTTATTTGGTTATGCTCATTGGCTCAGGAAACTAAATCCTCCATTGAGTCCCATTCAAATTCCAGGTATTTTCTTGGAATCTTTTGAACACAATTTATTGTAATTATTAAAATAATTTAGCTCAAGAATTTTAATATAGCCTACAACTGACATAAAAATGAAAATCCTCCCCAACAATCTCTGCAAAATTAGTTTTAAAATACCATAAAAAAATAAATAAAATTAGGATGTGCATTGTAGAGCTGATTTGCTCTTAATGGTAATGATGACATTAAGTGCTGTTTGTGGGGTGGCTTGGCCCTGCTTAGGCTGCTGTCCTGCATGCAGATTGAGGACGTCAGTGTGAGACGGGGAGTGTGGAGGGAGAGTATGACCCAGTGTTAATGGGAAGCAGATGCTTCGCCAAGCGTGAATGAGCTGTGAATGAGGTGAGAATGAAGAGGCCCAAAGACCTGCTGAGACCGTCCAACTTGAGCAGCCGCCAGTGATCTCTCATGCACACATACAGTACTGTACTGTACATACCAGGCTCTGGTTTGTTAAAAATGTTAGGATGTAAATTATTCCTGAGTATAAATTATTCATTTACTATAAGAAGAACGTCTCGGTTACGCATGTAACCCTCGTTCCCTGAAGGAGGGAATGGAGACGTTACATCATAGTGACTGACGTAAATGGGATCTCGCCAGAGAGGCCAATGACCTTCGAGTGTTAACAAAACAAGCCAATGACAGTTGGCATGCGTGCTTTGCATCGCCCACCCTGCCCCGCAGCACGGGTATAAAAGGAGAGCGCGTGCAGACGCACATCAGTTTTTCGCTGAGGAGCCGAGACGGCGTGCCTCGGCCGTACAGTGGTGGTACAGCAACTGTGGCAACGGGACGTAACGTCTCCGTTCCCTCCTTCAGGTAACGAGGGTTACATACGTAAGACGTTCCCTTTTAGTCAGTCACGTTCGACGTTACGTCATAGTGACTGATGTAAATGGGATCCCTATGAAAACGCCACTATTGCTGACCCCCTCGAGTGCCCTGCGGAAGCCGGCAAGTCCCCCCACTCCAGTTGGGATGGAAGATAGGACAGGGCTTAGGCAGAGATGACAGCCACTGCTGTTCCGTACAGTGGGTATGGATAACAAATTGTTGTTTGTACAAATTGTTGTACGGAAGCTACACCCTGCATAAATGAGGTACCATGTGGAGATTACACATATGGACTGGCCAATGGCAGTGCTACAAATGGAAGTCTCTGAGGTAGACTCAGCCAGCCTGGGGTGAGATCAATACACAGCAGAGATAGCAAAAGGTCTCTGCCAGGGAAAGACACGGGCTCACCGTGAGGGGAGCCATACCATGGAAGAATACACATGTGGGATCACCCGAAGGGGAATTACTACACACGGGCACGTAGCCCAGCACACGGGCTGACCTTGGGCATATAAATGAGTGCTGGACCTGGCGTCTGGCGCTCTGCCACGCCTGTCCGCCGAGGGTGTGGGAGGAACTTCAACAGGGTTTGCCAAAGGGGAACTGAACTGAGAAGCAGTATAAACGCACGCATCCGGTCCGTAAAGGGAAATGGCGCAGCAAGTGTGATCGACACCGAGCGGGTCCGGTGTTACTGGCCACCTGAGGCAAGAACACGAGAGGACACAGGCTCTACACGGAGATTATAGAATCTCACTCTACAGATGTCTGCTATCGAGGTGCCCCGCGCTAAGGCCCAAGAGGGTGCCACGCCTCTTGTAGAGTGTGCTTTCACTCCGAGGGGGCATGGTAAATGTTGGGCTTGGTATGCCAAGACTATAGCCTCCACTATCCTGAGGGCAAGTCTTCGTTTGGAGACAGCCTTCCCCTTCTGCTGTCCTCCAAGCAGATGAAGAGCTGGTCTGAGGTCCTAAAGCTCTGCGTGAGGTCCAAATAAACAAGCAAGGCGTGGACGGGACAGAGCAGAGCAAATGCTGGGTCTGCCTCCTCCCGGGGCAGCGCTTGCAAGTTCACCACCTGATCCCTAAAGAGCGTGGTGGGAACTTTGGGCACATATCCAGGCCGAGGTCTCAGGACAACGTGAGAGTTACCTGGTCCGAATTCTAGGCACGAATCGCCGACCGAAAATGCCTGCAGGTCCCCTACCCTCTTGACCGAGGCCAATGCAGTGAGGACCACATTCTTTAACAACAGAAACCTAAGCTCTACTGACTGCAGAGGCTCGAAGGGCTCCTTCTTCAAGGCCATCAGGACCGAGTGGAGATCCCAAGAGGGTATCAGATGAGGGCGTGGAGGATTTAACCTCCTCGCCCCTTTGAGGAACCTGACGACCAAGTCGTGCTTCCCCACATACTTACCATCTACTGCATCGTGATGTGTGGCAATAGCGGCAACACACACTTTGAGGGTGGAGGGAGACAGCCTTCACTCCAACCCATCTTGCAGGAAAGAGGGCAGGACCCTGACCAGGCATCTACGGGGGTCTTCCCAGCGGGAAGAACACCAATCGAAGAACAGGTTCCACTTCAGCCTGTGAGTGTGTCTTGTAGACGGGGCTCTAGCTGAAGTGATGGTGTTTACTACGTGCACCTAGAACCTCCGTGTCCCGTCCAGGGACCACACATGGCCACAAGTCTGGATGCGGGTGCCAGAGGGTGCCCACTCTCTGAGAAAGGAGATCCCTTCTCAGAGGAATTTGCCAAGGAGGGGCTGTCGCGAGGAGCATCGGTTCGGGGAAACAAGTCTGATTGGGCCAGTATGGCGCCACCAAGAGGACCTGCTCCTCATCCTCCCTGACCTTGCACAGTGTCTGTGCGAGAAGGCTCACTGGGGGAAACGCGTATTTGCGTAGGCCCCGAGGCCAGCTGTATGCCAGTACGTCCATGCCGAGGGTCCCCTCGGACAGGGAGTAAAACAGCTGCCAGTGGGACGTGTCTGGGGAGGCAAACAGGTCTACCTGAGCGTCCCCGAAGCGTCTCCAAATCAGCTGGACTGTCTCGGGGTGGAGTCCCGGAAGGGCGGGCTGACTTGACAGCTTGTCGGCTGCACGATTGAGCTCGCCTGGGACATGAACGGCGCGAAGCGACCTCAGATGCTTCTGACTCCAAAGGAGGAGATGGCGGGCGAGTTGCGACATGCGATGGGAGCGTAGACCACCTTGGTGGTTGATGTACGCAATGGCCGCAGTGTTGTCCGTATGGACCAGTACATGCTTGTCGTGTAGCAGCGATTTGAAGCGGTGCAGAGCAAGCCATACTGCTAGCAACTCGAGGCAGTTGATATGCCACTGCAGTCGGGGCTCTGTCCAGAGCCCCGCAGCTGCATGCCCGTTGCACATGGCACCCCAGCCCATGGCAGAGGCATCTGTTGATACAACAACATACCTGGCCACTTGCACTAGGGGCCGTTGTGAAGGCTGCTGCTGAGGCTGAGCTGGAGCGGAGGCGGAGGCAGCAGGAGGGCGCCCTCGGCGACGAGCAGACAGAGGGACTGCAGCCAGCGGTGGGGTGGAGAGAGCAGCATACCGCCGGGGCAGGATATGATAGAACTGATGGGCAAAGCCCTCCACCACTTCGCCGAAAAGGCTGGCCTGGGAGATCGGGGAGTCTAAGAAGCGATGCTTGTCAGCCTCCCTCATATCCGCCAAGGTCAGCCATAGGTGGTGCTCCATGTGGACATTGTCTGACCCAGGGCCTGCGCCGTGACTTTCGTCGCCCTTAGGGCGAGGTTCGTCGCTGTGCGCAGTTCCTGCATCACACCTGCATCAGCACCACCCTCGTGCAACTGCTTTAACGCCTTGGCCTGGTGGACTTGCAGGAGGGCCATGGCGTGCCAGGCGGAAGTGGCCTGTCCAGCAGCACTGTAAGCCTTGGCCGTTAGAGTATATAGTGCGCTCGACTGGGGGGATCTCCACATACCCTTGGGCCGCCTCACTGTCAAGGTTGGTGAGGACGGGGGAGGCGCCAGGCCTGTTTCGGGCAGAAAAAGGTGCCCTCCAAGACCTAGTGACCTCCTCATGCACCTCCGGGAAGAATGGAACTGGAGGTGGCTGCCGGCGATCGGCCTGTGCCCCCAGGAGCCAATCGTCCAGTCTTGAGTGTTCGGGAGAAGGAAGAGGCCTCCAGTGCAGCCTGATGCTCTCGGTGGGCCGGGAAAGCATAGCAGTCAGCTCTGGATCTGACTCGGGCAACGGCACTCTTCCTGATGGAGGCATCGCAGCAAAATCGTCAACTCCAGAGCCTAGCTCGCCCTCCGATGCAGCGATCAGCATCCTGTCATCCGCTGGCACTCCGAACGAGATGCTGGGCCCCGCCCTGTCCGAGGATCCAGCGAGCTCATCTGGAAACACCAGATGGCGCGATGTGCTGGAGGAATGAGAGGCCCGCTGAGACACACTTGACGGGGAAGCTCTCACCGTGATCCTCAGATCACCATGACCATGAGCCGAAGTAGCTCTCCGAGAGACGGAGGAACTAGAAAGGGGCAATGGACACAGCGATCGTGACCGTCAGATGAAGCCAGGAAACGATCACATCCAGAAACACACGAGCGGGAAGCCATCTTTAAAAAGACGCCCATTGCTCGTGGAGCTCTTTTAGATTTGCTCTTTTAGAAAATAAAGTGTTGAAGCGCTGGATCGGCAACCCCTGCTGACGCGCCATAACGCCAACACACTCGGTCTCTTCGGTGATAGCACAAGCAGGAAGGCTCAGCTCCGAAGCGAAAAGCTGATGTGCGTCTACACGAGCTCTCCTTTTATACCCACGCTGCGGGGCGGGGTGCGCGATGCAAAGCACGCATGCCAACTGTCATTGGCTTGTTTTGTTAACACTTGAAGGTAATTGGGCTCTCTGGCAAGATCCCATTTATGTCAGTCTCAATGACGTAACGTCGAACGTGACTGCCTGAAAGAGAACAGAGAACTCATGTGTGTTACTAGTGGGCCAGAGTAACTTATTGATGTGTAGGTTAAATCTGGTTACAGTCGTTCCCATAGCGGTAATCCCAGACTGAGAGACAGATCCACAGACAGGCCTGTCAGGGCTGTCAGGTGTGAGGCATCATTACATTGAGTGACTCTGAGGGTGATCTATACATTTGCTTAAGGCAAGCTCAAAGCAAGAATCACGGGGATAAGATCAACACGTACGCTATGTGAATGACATGTATCAATGCAGATGAAGAGACGGTGCTAGTTTAACTGTAAACACTTGACAACTAGTTCCAATAGAAATATCTAGATATTATTAGTATGCTGGTTAAAACATCAAGCCTGGCAGTGCTGATGAGAATTTACCAGTGAAGCTTAAATACATTGAAAGAAGTGCAAACTCATCATAGCAGTATTTTTGAATCAAGAAATTATACAAGAAATACAAATACGTTTTCCTATATTTCTGAAGGCAATCCAAGACATCAATTTTGAAAGAACAATAGGAAATAATATTAGTATGAATAAGATAATTTTTGAGCAGGTTATCGCTATATTATCTATTTATCCAAAAATCTATTTAAAATTCGGTTTCTATTAAGAAATAAAAGCAAATATTACATTTTAAATAAAATATTATTATATTTGTCTTTAATCCCATTTGAATTTAATATTTAACTATTTATTGTGAAAAGTGTTTAATATATGAAATTGTTAAATATTTTAAATATATAAAACATCTAATTGAATGGTTCTCTTCTTTTATACAAAAGGGAGAAAATATAATACAAATGTAATCTAATAATATTGTCTTTAGTACAGTAACAACAAAATCCAATAATTTAATTTTGAAAACAGCATATATTTTATTTATGTGCTTATTACACACAACAATATGCCATAGCTGCTCAGTGGGTCCCTCACATGGTGATCATCATATTTGGGAGTAAAAGGTTTGAAAAGCCCTGATTTAAGCCACTTGACTAAATTATTAAGTGAGATTGAGATACCTATTCAAATAACTAAATTAAAAAATAAAATGCACATGCAACAGACTTGCAATGACTGGGACTTGGTTGCGTAAGAAAGTGGATCCGTAATTAAATCTCATGAGACTAATGAAAACAGGCCCACTACAGTAGAGATAAACGATACTCATTTATAAGTGCCGCATTAATCCAGAAAAAAAAAGAGAGAATGTAATACATTCAGCTTATTTTGGTAGGAAACGCAACCACTAAGCAGCTCAGACATGGTCTGGCATTGTGAAAGGCTCTTGTCTATCATTAGGTAACCTTTAGCATTATAGGTAGTTTTTGTCCTAATTTACGTTTGACAGAGCAGGTTTGCTATAATCGCACCACCCTTAAGGGGTAGCAGGTTAAATTGAGTTGAAAATGAGATTTTAGCAGTCGCTGGTTTGATAGCAGGGAGCAGAACTTTGGTTCTGTTCTTTGTTAATGGAGTGAGAGCACTAGAGGATTTAGTGTTAGTGTGTGGAGCAGGTGGAGAACAGCATCCTTTACATGATCAGACATGAAGTCAATTAGATGTGTTAGGAAGGAAGAAAAGCATATGAATGCAAGGAACGGAGTAGGGGGTGAAGCAAGTCTGGTGGCTAAAATGGAGGTCAGAAGAGGCAAAGTCAAAATAAGATTCTTCGTAAATGGAAATGCAGCCAAGAGCTTGTAGGGTAGGGAGGCTGGAGACTTTGCAGAGATAGAAAAATTTGTAATTGTATGATCTCAACAGTTGATTTTAGAGTGTAACAGGAATAAAATCTGAACTGCTTGTATCACCCAAATAGATGATCAAAAGTGGCTTTGAAAAATTTGTTAATTTTTTAAAATTTGAGATGACTATTTCTAAATATAGTTATCAGCCATATTTACAAGCATAAACATTATTTTCTGCAGCTGTGCCGAAAATATTGAATGGAGTTCTAAGAAGTGCGGCTAAGTAAAGATCAATGCAACATCGCAATTAATTAGGCCAGATTAAGATGAAGAAAAATTTGTCTCTGACAAAAATTAATCTGTTTTCTTTTACAATCTTATATATCTTAACTATTACATTTAAGGTGTGTAACAACCAAACAGAATTTAAATACATACATACATGCATATATACATACACACATACATAAAAAATATAAATAAAAATTATGATAATGATTTTTTGTTGTTGTTGTTGTTGTTGTTTTTCCCATTTAAAGGCTCTAAAATGTCCTGTGGTATACAGTAACTATCAAAAAGTAATACAATATTGTATTATAATACACTGAATACATGCAAGTGTACACATCTTAGTGAGTATTTTCCATAAACAAGAGCTTTTAAAGATATTTCTAAAGGTAAAATAATGAATGTATGTATTTACTTCTGGTTTTGGGGGAGTCACACTACATGGCTCTGATTTTGACATTTTGACTTTATACCCCCTCAAAATATGTGAATTTGAATTCATAAATTAATTGCATGTGATAGAAGACGCGTATTCAAATTTTTCTGTGTATTCATTGACCCACTTCAGGGTCATTTGGAGTAGGATTTACTTGAAAAAAGGTAGGACACAATATTCACTCAGAAATTGCTAGCAAACTTAGCAGAACATTTTCAGTTACAGGCTACACACAATTCTTGGTTGATTTAATTATAAATTCTCAGATAAAGTTTACTTTGAAATACTCTTTAAAGTAAATTTTACTCATTCTATGTATGTAATGCTTATAAAATGTTCTATAATTTGAATTGTATACCTTTTTAAAATTTCAGAGTAATGTTTGCATTAAATACTTTTTAAACATTACAATTCACCGGTGAAGTACTAAAATATCTAAGCATAAGCCAATAACATTGACAGACAACATTTTACAAATAATTTATTTTCATTGTCTGAATTCTATTTATTTATTACCAAATGATTAATTATGTTAATTTTAAGGAGGACAACTGCTCAGCATTTTAGATAACAGATTAGGTCCATCTACACTCTTTCTTTATTTCTGCTGGTACAAATATGCAGAACATCTCTTGCGTGCATCATCCCTGTGTACACCCTACAATCTCACTCACTCCCTGCGTTCTGACTGTCTCCGATTAGCTCTATTCCCAGAGGAGGGCCATTCTACTGCATAGCATTCTAGCAGGCTTGTTAATAATATATTGATGAAGAGGTGCTTTGTTGATTAGGTAGCGGCCACTCTCATAATGGGACCTTGGAAGGAGGCCAGGGATCCTTGCAGTAAGTAAACCTCAGGTTAAATAAGCTTTTGTTACAATAAAAGACAACGAGAGAGATTATATGAGTGTTTCTTTGCCCGACACCCTCCTCAACGCCACCCCCTTGCCCTGGGAGATGTAAATGACTTTGGTTGCAGACACAAGTGAAAATATATATATAAAAAAATTGGTCTAAAGAAAGGGAAAAGCGGGGTTTCATTTCACGCCTTGCTCTTGGATCACGGAATAAAAGGAAACTACATTAGCAGCTGTTAAAGGAATCAGAAGCTATTGTTGCCGCATCAAAATTGCTGTCAGGGAGCATGTGACAGCAGCATGGTGAGAGTATCTTTTATTTTCCTCCCTCTGCCGTACTATAACAGCAAATGCTTTTACAGAAGTCTTGCAGTTACATTTGTAACATCATCACCTAAAAAATGCAAAATGAAACAAACAGAACTGCCAGTGTGTGTGTTGCAGCAACAAGCCAAAGCTTGTAAAACACATGAAATATCATTCTGGAGAGAATAGCGCTGTGCTGTTAAGGAGATCCATTGTTTACCTGTATTAGCATTGCAAACCTGCCCTCTCAACTGGCTTTCAATACAACTGCAAACAGAAAAATAGATGGATTTTAAGTCAGATCAAATGTATTTATATAATACAACATTTGAAAACAAGCAATTTTGAACTGTACGACAATACACACCTTCTCAAAGCCCAAAGGGGCTACATAAGTATTAAAGTTGGTTTTGAACATGTTGATAGTGGAGGAGGACCTAACGGACAGTGGTGGGCTAATCCATAACCTCAAGGCAGCGATGGAGAGTGCACTGTTAGCCTTAAAATTTAAGCATGGCTGAGGGATAGTGAGGATCAGATAGTAGGCAGATCTAACAGACCTGTGGGTGTGATGGAAGCTGGTCAGATCAGAGAAATAATAAGGCATCATTCCTTGTATTTGTTTAAAAGCATAGAATCAAACCCTATAGTCCATTCTAAATTTCATTGTTAATAGCAGACAGGGACTGTAAGATGTTGGTTATAATAAGTATGTAAGATGCTGGTTATAATAAGTATAATAAGTAGGTCAAATTTGCAGTATATCATCAGCATAAAATGGCAAAAATGGCATGGTGAGATTTAATTAAATGGGAAAATGTAAGCAAGAATGTACAGTATTTATAAACTATTTTCTCCAATCTCTGTTCTGCTTGTGTGTGGCAAGACGTGTGCAGGTCTGACTGTAATAAGAACATGTCACAATAAATTGGAGGAAGGAAGTAGCTTTCATTCCTTTCATAATCGGTGAATTATAACAAGAACACCTGCTCCAATCGGTCCTTGCTGCAGATGCACATCCAGCAAGAGTGGGTGTTTTGAAAGGGAGGAGGTAAAAATCATATCCTCCAACTTGCACCGTGTATGTATACAAAAGTATCCTCATCTCATTCAACTGAATGAGAAGCTACACGCTTAAAAAAATCATACTGCACCTGCGAGAAAAGGTGGCATAATATCACTCCTGACAGTTTCTCACCAATATTTTGGATGCTATGTTTCAACGTCAAGACTGGAGTAAACTTGATAATTTCAAAATCTCATGTAAACATGATTTTCCTGTGTTGTTGACTTGTTATCAGCTGATTTGAACCCTTAAAATAGGTTTCTGTAATGAGCTGATTTTGATAGATTTCATTGTTGTGTTGAACAACTCAAATCGAGGGGTAGAATGGAGGCGCAATGGAAGATTTTATTCCGTCAGTCTCATCCGTTTGCAAACACATTCATAAGCCAGCTTTCCACTGCTTACGTCAAACAGCGGGCTTTAGACCAAAGTCGTTCATGTCAAATGGAGAGTTGTGTGAAGTCTGGGAGAGTTCTAACTATCTAATTCAGTGGTTTTCAAACCTGTCCTGGAGGCACCCCTGCCCTGCACATTTTGTATGTCTCCCTAATCAGACACACCCAATTCAGGTCTTGCAGACTCTACTAACAAGCTGATGAGTTGACTCAGGTGTGTCTGATAAGGGAGACATACAAAATAAGCAGGGCAGGGGTGCCTCCAGGGCAGGTTTGAAAACCACTGATCTAATTCACTCTAATGAAAGTCATTCCGCAAACCTGCAGCCTCCAACCAAGAATGGCTAAGCATTTGAAAACTAAAGTAAAAACATTCACAGCAAATAACAGGGAACAATTATTTTTGGAGGGGAATGGGTTAACACAACTCTAAACTGCCTCTAGATGAAATTTGTTTATTTCTGTGTATTGTTTTCCTCTGCACGATGCATTGATTGTGAGAGATTTTCACCTGCTGTTAAAGTGTGTTGTTAGAAGAGTTGCACCAACGGAAATAAACAGGTACCTCATCAGTCAACACGTAAATGCGTCATCTCACCTCCGCACAGCTGCTTATCATTAATTATAATACTGTTATTGTCGCTGTTTTGAAATTTGCAGTATGCATTTGTCATGAATAAATAATAACACATAAAAGTTCTGAACCAGAGTTGTTCAGAGTGGATTAGACTGAAGAAACGACCACTGCAAAAACTCTAGTCTTGTTCAATTAAGTTTGAATAACTACTGCAGCCTCTAAAGTTAAGGGGAGGGAGGGAGGGAGGGGGTGGTAATTGAAAGCTCCCTGATGTTTTAAGAAATCTTTTTTCTACTCATCTTCACTTGAAAAGGGGCAGTTCAGAATTTGTTGTCCCAAAGTAAGTTCTAAGAGACCTTCAAATCAAGTATGAGCTTTCAAAGCACTCTTCGACTGAAAACCAATGGTAAAGTCCTTACGCTTTTATCTCAGACGTTAAAGAAAATGATGAGGATCTTGAGCCAAGGCCTTTCGGATAAGTGAATATATTTAATTTCTTGAAAGAATCACAGACTTGGTGTCTTTGGTCCTTGATGCCTGTTGGGACGAAGCCATGAAGAAGCCTGCTTTTTTCCCCCCTCATTCCCCGCTCCCTCCCACCGGCTGTCTCAAAACTAGGGTTCAAGAAGAGAAATAGGCCTCAAACCCTCTGCAGTCCTTTAAGTTGATTTATTTATCAGGTCTCTCTGTCTATCTCGACTCTTGTGTGGAGGATGCCCTGGGGTGGATCTTCATGGCGTGGTTCCCCCACCCCACCCCATCCATAGCCGTGGCATCAGAGTTGGCGCCCAGTGTTGGCTTTCATCAGGACAGCTCTTAAAGATTCACACTCATAAATGTTGAGTTCTCCACCAGGGCTCACTACCACCACGCGGGCCATTAGAAAGAGAACGCAGCAGCCCGAATTCATCTATCTGGCCCTTCTTCCCAAGGCAGTCTGCAGGAGGAGCGTCTTGCACCTCCTACCCATATGTCCGCAGCTGTTTGTTTTTGCTCTGGGACACTGCTCTGTCAGCTCGCCAAGATGGTGTTCAAACGAACCCCTTGAAACGGTGATTGCTTGCACACAGTTATAGTAAGTTCCCATGTTGACCTTTGTTTATATGAAGACAGAAACATGTAGTGTGCAGGGCTGGGCCCTGATAACAGCCGGCCCACCAGCCCTGTGTGTATTAGCCAAATGATAGATCCGCCCCGACGCAAGCTCCTCTTTCTTAGCTCAAGCAATTCGCAAACTCAAAAAATCCTTTTGTTGTTAGATCCAAAACGGCCTGTGTTGATAACATAAAACATTTTTTTTTGGTTGTTGTTTTTACGTATTTCCCTCTCTCCTCCTCGCCATCTCTCATTTCACCATGTTTACAACCCAGAGACTGACTGATAAAAAGAACATCTGGCTTTTGTGCATAGCTGAAAGACTAACAATGTATTATAAATGATGATCTGTAAATCTGCCAAAACGCCGTCTTGTTGTACCGTAGTCTTTCAGTGATTCTGCCATATAGTGTATATTACTGTTCTGCTCTGCTGCCATAGCATAGAGACTCCTCTATCATTTATTCATGCGGTATCACTGCAACAAACATATGTATTGGCATAATTTAGACCAGAAGGCAGCTAGGTCTCGCCTGGCCAGCAAAATGCATACATAATTACCTTGAAATCACTCTGAGACTCACACAAGAAACATTAAGATCGTAAAAAAAAAAAAAAAAAAAAAAACAGATGGGCTTTACGCAAGAAGAGAGACGTAACACCTGAATTCTGAGGAGAATAACACCTTACGGTGACTGAGATAAAGGATAACACCTTTTAAAACGGTCATATTGTTTTCTGATTATGAAAATAATCTGTATTATCTATGATAATTACTTCTTAGCACCAAACATATGGTTCTGTTGTCTTGACTTCAGCATGGGTTTGCTCTACAGCTGTGCCTTAGAAAAGAATTAACATTCTTCTTTATTAGCAGACAATTATCTTCATTTAACATTCAAAGGCTTATAATGCTGAATATCAAAATGTGTTAATATTGTTTTTAAAAAATCCCTTCCTGAATCTATCAGATTACATTATTGTGTTTCATGCAGCAAACATTTGATTGTTTTCAGAAATAAATTACATTTGGGTTTTGGTATCAATTTACAATATTGTTCCAATTTTTAACAGTGGTTAACTGCATTAGTTAACATAAAATGAAAATAAAAATACTTATGTATTTTACATCAAATACGATTTAAAGTTAAAAGTACACTATGAAATGAAATAATACACAATTGTATTTTTTATCCAATAACACTAACAAAGATGTAAAAAATGCTATAAAAATATATTGCATTAAGTACAGTAATGTTAATGAATGCTATCTTCTTGCAAAGTGTTACTGAATTTTCAAACCATGTAAACAGGTGATTACATTATTATCATTATTATTATTACTATCATGTAATATCATGATTGTTATTATTAATAGAACCATGTATCCACTCAGCTGTCAAATGTATACTAAACATTTATTTACTAAAAATATCAACAAAAAAGAAGCATTCTTTATTGCAGTGAGTAACCACAGAGTGAAGTGCAATGACATGTTTTCTTATTTTTCATTCTTTTTTCTTCTTCTACAACACAGCAACAGAGTAGAGATGAATAGCTCATGCAGAAATCAAATCCATATCTGGCCAGGTCGTGCTCTATGTGGACACCATCTACCTCCTCACGACAAGTTATAATAAAATCATGTAAAAGAGGTGTCAAAGATTCCCGAGCAAGACGATAGGAAAGATTTTTCTCACTGTGAGAAGATGCCAGCAAGCCTACCCAGAATGCAGTGGGTGTTTGGAAGTGTCCAGCAATGTCAGTTCCTGCCGAGGGGTTTTCTTCTTCCTCTTTCCTCTTACCCTCATGATAGCACTGCAAACTGAGAGATATCCGGAACATCATAGCAACTGTAGTTTCATTCTTTTCTGTTTCTCGATTGGAAATGGTGACAGAGAAGATAACCAGTGAGAGAGCTGAAGAGATGTGACAGTCCCGTACCTAATTATCCCCACATGGCTGGCAGGTTGAATGGCTGGCAGTGTTGCCATCTTGGGGCACGAATGTTCCGGCTAGGCTAAGAGTCACTGTCATGCTTGTTTGTTGGTCACTGTCATGTTTGTTTGTTCTTTCATCCGGTCTTGCATCTGATTCCCTGGCTTGTCTGTCCCCCTGGTGTCAGATGGCTGTTTGAACAACCTTCACAGACCAGCAGGTCTACTGTGCTTTAATTCTCCTTTCTCATTAACAGGCCTTCCTTTAAATCGTACGCACAGGTATATGTATACAATACTAAAAAGTGAAATTAAGAAGTAGCTATAGAGGGTGACATGGGAGTGGATTTTCAAACCTTTTCAAAGGGGGGGACTGTATGACATTCACGTTACATGATTTGGCTGATTTTTACGTAGAGAGCCTGACAGCGCACCACATTAAAATAAATAATCAGTCATGTTTTCATAACCGCTGGCCAAATTCAAAAACGAAACTAAAATTAAAACATCTTTGAGAGCAAGGGGCCCCGTGGTGTTTCGGGGGCCCTAAGCAGCTTGCGTATTCTGCATATAGGGAGGATCGGCTCTGTATACACTTCAATAGCGCACACTTCTCTAGGTTAATATTAGAATAAGCAGCCATGTAAAGTTGCTACTACATACATCTTTCAGATGAAAAGCCGTATTTGAGGCCGATGAAGGATCGGTGAGCGTTTGGATGTCCTGCACGAGTATATTACCACATAGACCAGCCGTTAACAATCTGTCCGTCACGGACTGCGACATTCACTTAACCAGCCGCACCAAAGCAAACAGGAGGAGAGCATACAGAGACAGGGCAACTAAAATTGAGTTCAAAATTAAAATATACAGTTTATAGTTTATTTATATAAAAGGTATATTTGTGTATAAAGTTGGGTATCATAGTGTACTATTCCCGGTCCCGCCCACTCCCGCGAAAATTTTTTCCTGTCCCATCCTGATCACGTGATTCGTAGTGATTTTGTTTCCTATCCCGCGGGATTCCCGAAAAAATGTCAGACTCTGTAAAATGTAACTGCTGATCTTACTAATAAAAGTAAGTTATTTTGAATAAGTTTGTTGACTTTACTAAGTTTAACAAAGTAATGACAACTTTTTAGCACTGAAAGTTATTAAACTAAATATGGTACAATTAAACTTTACTCACAATAATGAGTATTTTGAAATGAGTGGATATGCACAGTTCCACCAATTTGCAGCAGTGCATCTGACAATGGGAGAAGCACATGGAGAGGTGACTCATATTTTTCAGTTGCTTAATATACAGTAATCGACCATTTAATAATCAGATTCAGTAAGGTAGAGTTATATAGCAACATTGGATGTTATATTTTTTTGTTCAAATTGTTGGATTGTGCTAGATTGTGTTCATCGAAATTAACATTTGCTCACTGGATCTTTAAGCATTTTTTAAATCAAGTTTTTGTTCGAATTCTGTATTCTTTTAAGCAAACTGCATTTAGTTAAAATTGTGTGCAAAAATATTTAAACTGTCACATCCTACTTTCACAACTACTGAACAAATAAGGAGAGGTTAATATTGCCTGTGTGACTGCATTTGTATATTCAGTAATTGTTGATAGAACAAACTATGCAAAACCAGATGCTGGTGTAATATATTAAGCTGTGGATAATCCATATCAGCATCTCAGCTGAAAAAGGCTGCACCACCAAAGCACTGTCACATAGTTTGCATATAGACAATTTATTGAAAGGGAGATAATGCTGAGTGAATGGCACGCATACGCTATTTATTAATTATAATTTATTAACAGACACGTGTTTGATGGTCAAATCTGTGGTTTATAAATCATTTGTGAAATCCAGACGAGTGTTTTCATGAATGTCTGGTTTACGCACAGTTTTCCGTAAATTTATTCTTATATTTTCATGAAACTTTCAAGAATGAGGGCAAATGTGTGCAGTGACTGAAGAAAACATTACTGAGTACTCTGATTCACTGATTTATATTTGAACGTTATTTTAGATGTATGATGATAATATATATTCTTTTACTTGCAGATCTTACTAGATGATGAGACATGCAATGGAAGTGTAAGTATTGTTTTTTTTTCCTGAGAAAAGAGATCTCTCCTATTGAAACATTATCGCATAAAACTGATAGCTACTCTCTAACTTGTCCAATTCCATGCCTTCACACAGACTGTTTGTGTTCATTCAAGTCTTTTAATGCGTTGAAGGTACATTTGACACGAAATCATTCCCAACATGTGGATGCACCACAAACAAGTGGATCAAAAGAATCTCCTTTAATATTTCACTGTTCACTCTGTGAATTTAAGGAACCTTGTTCAGAATCTGAATTCTTCACCCACTTGCGTCATCATCTAAAAAAGAATGAAAAGGTTCAGTGTCCGTACAATGAGTGCAATTTTGAGAGAAGAGTTTATTCAACAATTAATGCTCACAAATGTAAAGAACACCAATTAAGTAGTCAGAGGGAATTAAAATCCACCATTGCAGTTGAAACTCAAAATGTAGCTGCAGATTTGCCTCAAGATGTTAGACAAAATACAGTGTCTCACCGTAAGTCGGTGGATTCTACTCAATTTGACCAAGATGAACATGACCAGAGGACCAGACTCAAAACCTGGATGTTTTACAGAATCAGTTAGAATGTAATATAGGCTTGCTCTTTCTTAAGATGCAAACCATTTTGCATACCTCTGATGCAGCAGTACAAGAAGTAGTTCAACAAATTAATCAGATCTTTCTTCTCTCAAAGCCCCTTTTGTGTAATGCCATACGACAGATTCTAGATAAACATGGGGTCAGTTACAGTGATTCTGTTTTAAAAGAGATTGTGAAAGCTGTCACAGAGAATAATCTGATCTTGAAAATGACAGATTCTGGTGAATCACTCTCGACAGTGAGTAAGAGAGCATCATATTTTCAGAACGAATTTCCAGTTGTAATGCCGATAGAATATAAACTTGGGAAAGACTCACAATCATTTGCTTATGTGCCAATTTTGAATATGTTACAGGTGCTTTTAAACATGCTAGATGTGTATTGCTTTTTTCCCACCAACAATTTAAAAAAAAGTTTTTTGAAAACTAGTCCATCTCAGTCCATTTATTGCAAGTGAAGAGGTGCTACAATGTGAAAGCTCAAAAGCACAAACAGATATTGTTACATTAATCCATACAACTCTATATGAACTCAGGGATGGGTTATTTTTATATTATAAATTTACTCATTTGGATTCATCTGAAGGTAGTCATGTGCATCTAGGACAGCATGAGTGTGAGTAAATTAAACAATTTGCAAGTATCCCTTTAAAAGAGTAACAAAAAGCCTAATAGACTTTTCTGTTTCCTTTTACAGATCAATTCAGAGTTTAATCGAATTACAAGCAAAAACCTCAAGCAAGAATTTTTCTCTGTACTCGATCAACATGCTTCACGATTTCTGGACATTTTTGAGAGCAAGAAAGGGGCTGTTGGAAAAAGACTCTCTGAATTTCTTCAGCAAATCAAACCTGTGGTAAGCTTATCAATGCTTCTTTCTTAAACTAAATTATGTTACTGTCTTAACTAATTTCATATTTAATTTTATGTTATACATACACCGTAAAATGTAATTGTATCTTTCTTTTTTTTTTTTTTTTCCCAGAGCACTGACATCACTGCAAAGCGCACAGCAGTTCTTTGTGGCCTTCTACTCATTCTTGGAGAAGAAGCCTCTGACTTTTTTACAACAGCACTGGTAAGTACCTTTACTATAACCCCCACACAAACATCATATATAGGCATTCAATTATGCTTGGCAACTCCTTAATTTGGACCAGATAAGTAAATTCTGCTTTTGTTTCACATTTCTTAATCAAGCCCTTGTACTGTTCATTTTGTCAAATTTCTACAATGTACTTTAACAATAGTTTTGATTAGTTGTACATAGAACATGGCCCAAGAGATGGTCCTGATTCCTTAGGTGACATACTTTTGTGAGATTTCCCATTTATAATGTAACAAGAATTGTAATATTGTTGTTCCTTTTTTTTTTATTAGGACTGTGAATGTGACACACCCCAGATTTCCATTGGGATACTGACTGTGATACCAGAAGATAGCCAGGATTCCCCACAAGCACTGCATTTGGAGGCTTCGAACACCGCAATCATCTTGGAAGGAGTCATCGTGATGGATGATCTTGAAAATCTTCCAGATGCGATGTGTCTGCTTTTTGGGCTGATATATGCACTGAATTTGGAGTACCCTCCACAGCTCAAGAACACCTTTGATTTTATTCAGAGAGTATTTCTTTCTCTTGGACAAAAATCTCTGAAACCAAAACTACAGTCACTTAACAACCTGCTGCTGATGTAAGTTGAGGCTGTTTGATATTGTTTTAAAGGGATAGTTGAATCCCTTTAATCTTCTGGTTGCACAGAAGTTTGTTTAATTAAACTTTTCAAATGTTACCTGTCAAAATTTGTTGAAAATGTTTTTAAATGTTAAAGAATGTTTAAAAAATGTTCTTAAAAGTTTTAGAGCAGTGTTATTGCTAAACGTTTTTTTTTTTTTTTTTTTTTAATTGTAAGCACTGTTAAGACTTAAGCTAATGTTGATTATTTTAAAAGGTCACCTGTTCAGTTTCAGGTCAAAGATTGTCGAGCAGTCAGGATCCTTTTTGTTTAGCTGCACTTGCACTGCACTTTTAAGTTGCTTTAGGAGATTAACATGAGTAACGATGTGTTTTTTGTTTGTCAAAAATTGTTAATGCTACATTCAAAAAACCGTTTATAGAGTTGGGTCATCTGACTTTGTTTGGTACGCTGTAGTACCTGAAGAGATTTAATATATAATAAACTGTTAAACTCAAGTTCAGTTGTTGCTTTTTGTCTTAACTTATTGTTTTTAGTTTAGCTTACTTGGAATTTTTAAGGCAATCGGTTTCCTAATATTTTCCTAGTAATGTGAACACTAATAGAAAGTTAACTCAAATAATGATTTTAAGTCAACAGTACTTAAGTATACTTGTTTAACAAGTTCTCTCTACAAATTGTGTTAAGTTACGCAAACTAAACATTAACACTCTACTTGGAAATTTTAAGGCAATCGGTTTCCTCACTTTTTCTTAGTAAAGTCAACTTATTACATTTTACAGTATTAAAATCTATAATTCTGCACACAATTTCTTTGTACTACAGTACATGTTTTTGTGCCTATTAAGAAAATCTTAGTTTTAGTGTAGCAAAATATGATACAGTATATCATATGATATATGAGTATAATGCTGCATTCACCAAATGTGTAAATGAGAAAATCAAAAGCTCATTGAAGACGAAATGTATGAGACCAGCCACAGACAGCTGAACAAACGCAGTAACTTAGAAAATGTGCTTAAGAGCATGCTTTACTTACACTCTTTAAACAATCAATCGTGTGAATTATTAAACTATCATCAAAAATAAATTGTTCAATAAATAACTGCTTTGCTAAGCCCCAATTATTCATTTTAGCAGCGTTTCTCCACCACGTTTGTTCTCTGCCCTGGGATAAAGGAGAATGCTTATCCGAACGAAAAAAGAAAAAGAGTGCATTTGAATGCCTTTGAAAGCAATTACTGGATATGAATCCATGCTAAGTCAAACGGCAATGTGCAGCATCCTCATTAAACAGAGGCATGCTAATCTCTTATTAACCATTAATTGAGAACGTCAGCGCTATCAAACCACATGAACTTCCCCTTTTACTCTCAACACAAACAAATGACAAATTTCATTCTGCTAGGGCTAGAAAAGCAGCATGACTATTCCAACAAAACAATCTGCACCTAATGATTATCATAATACTTGTAATCATTTCAGAATATCTGAAGCAAGCTATAGTTAGGTTGTTGTGGAAGCATTAACACAATGTTATTTTGACTATCCGAGGCCTTCGTTCGCACTTTCGCAAGAGAGGGCTGCTCAAAGTTGTATACCCCCAGAGCCTGCCAAGCTTTGAGTGAGGGAATGGACCACTTCCTCTGGTCTTTACATGTGATCTGCTTGATTTTAATGAGGCTGCCAAGACCCCCTGTGATGTGACTGGGAGCGCCAGTGGGGGCGGGGGGGCCTGGAGTCCTTTGAGAAAGACAAGGAAAGAAAATGAAAGAGTGCCGGCATTATTTTGGTGTGTTAAAACCCATCCCTCCTCCACATTCGGCTGCTCTTCGAAGGCAAATGTTTTATTAAGCAGGTTCAGGGGTTCACAGTGGACATAAGGGAGTGTGTCAATCATGTAAGAAATATTAGATGTGGAACTACGATGTACAGCAGGCCCCTTTGCTTATTAGCAAGCTTGCCCTTAGCAAGCATCCTAAATTCAAGGATTTTCTAAAATGCACTACGTATTGGAATGTTTTAATTAAATGTAAA
Source organism: Spinibarbus caldwelli (assembly GCA_039654775.1). Lineage (NCBI taxonomy): Eukaryota > Metazoa > Chordata > Actinopteri > Cypriniformes > Cyprinidae > Spinibarbus > Spinibarbus caldwelli. The sequence goes on along the minus strand of CM077236.1, from coordinate 16,514,495 downwards.
TGTAAATGCATGTGCCCTTGTAGACTAATGCTGCCATTATGGAGAAAGTAGAAAAAATGGCTTTTCAAATTTTAGGCTAGTGTTATGAAATATTTATGACATGTTTTAGTACTTGTAGTTTAGCAAAAAGCTATTCTAATGGTTAGAATTTGTGTAAAGCCAGTTTGCATCTCCCAGGTTTAAATTTGTGCTTGAATCTCTGGGTTTTAATTAGCAGTGTTTGTCATAAGACACAAATATTTTATATTGTTGCGATTATAAATGTGTAATTACACTGCTGAGTTCCTGTGTGACTCTGATCAAGTTCTAAAAGGTATATTTAATAAAGGGTTACACAGGTAAAGTATCTTCATTTAAACATCTGTTTTTTTTTGTTTTGTTTTTTTTTCCCCAAAGTGATGTTTAGTCTTAATAGAAAATAAATAGAGAGGGGGCATCCAACATAAAGGAGTTTTTTAGGGAGTTCATTTTGGCAGAAAACTCATTTGTAAGAAGCACTGTCCTCCATCCCTGATAGGGTATTCACAAGTCACTTGTTCATAGAGTAATTTTTAAAGCATCGTTTGATGACCATATCGGTGCAGATATTTCCAGCCCTACAAATACTGCTACGTTACATTCGAATAGGGAAAGATATCCCTAGCCGTCTCCTTTGATGGCTGCTTTGGTAGGGATCCCATTTGTCGGTCACCGACGTGACGTCTCCATTCCCTCCTTCAGGGAACAAGGGTTACATACGTAACCGAGACGTTCCCTTTCAGTCGGTCACTGCGAGTCACGTCGGTGACGACAAATGGGATCCCTACCAAAGCGCCATGGATGCTGCCCCTTCCAGTGTCCTGCGCAGGCCACCTGCGCCCCTTTTGGTGTAGGCCGGGCTCGCAACAAGAAGGCCAGTCACTGTTGTTGTAGCACTACCCGCTCAGTGAGATTAGATAACACTGGGGAAACGTACCCGTTCCACTTGGAACAGGAACGTTGTGGAAGCCCCATCCTTTGCGAAGGAGGTTTCGGAAGCACTTACACATATGGATCCGTTTAGGTGCATATGGAAGAATTAGAGGTGATTACAACCCTCTTGAAAAATGGCAGAGAGATCTGCCGGGGGAAACACGGCTTCTAAGGCTATACCGTGAACTTTACACATATGGAATCCACTCAGGTCTCTACATATGGAACCCAGCCTTCTACCGGTTCTCACGGGTTCATCGAGTGAGGGCCTGGCGCCAGACGCTCCGCCACGTCTGGCTGCCGAGGTGACGGAGGAGCTCGACAGGGTCTACAGTACAGACACTCTGGAGCAGTCTTAGCAGTTTTAGCAATCCGACACTACACCGGGGCCTCTCAGTGCCTCTACCCGTTTGAGGTGAGAACACAGGCAAAAGTGAAAAGTGAAAAGTGTTGGGAGTCACCCAGCCCGCAGCTCTACAGATATCTGTCAGCGAGGTGCCACGAGCCAGCGCCCAGGAGGATGCAACACTCCTAGTAGAGTGCGCTCACAATCTGAGCGGACAGGGCTCACCCTGTGCCTGATAAGCCAGGGTGATGGCATCCACTATCCAGTGGGCCATCCTCTGCTTGGAGACAGCCTTCCCCTTCTTCCGGCCTCCGTAACAGACAAAGAGCTGGTCTGAGGTCCTGAAGCTTTGTGTCTAGTCCACGTACCATCTCAAGGCACAGACAGGACAAAGCAAAGCTGGGTCAGCTGCCCTCCTCCAGGGGCAGTGCTTGCAGGTTCACTACCTGATCCCTGAAGGGGGTAGGAGGAACCTTGGGCACATAGCCAGGCCGGGGCCTCAGGATTGCCTGGGCCGGCCCCAACTCTAGACACGATTCGTTGACCAAAAATGCGTGCAGGTCCCCTACCCTCTCAATGGAGGCCAGTGCAAACAGGAGCAGAGTTTTCAATGAAAGAAACTTTAGTTTGACTGACTGCAAAGGCTCAAATGGGCCCTACTGTAGTGCTCTGAGCACTAGAGTCAGGTCCCAAGAGGGTATAGAGGGGGGCTGGGGAGGATTCAACCTTCTCGCCCCCCTAAGGAACCTGATGACCAGGTCATGCTTCCCTACCAACTTACCTTCCATGGGGTCGTGGTTAGCAGCAATTGCAGCGACATAGACCTTCAGGGTGGAGGGAGACAGCCTTCGCTCCAACACTTGCTGCAAAAAGGAAAGCACAACTCTGATCGGGCATCTCCGGGGGTCCTCTCGGCGACAGGTTCCACTTCAAGGCGTAAGCGTGTCTCGTAGACGGTGCTCGCGCCGAAGTGATGGTCAACTACCTCTCGGGGTAGGTCACCTAGAACCTCCGCCAGACATGAAGTTTCCAGAGGTCTGGACGCGGGTGCCACAGGGTGCCCCGTCTCTGAGTCAGTAGATCCTTCCTCAGAGGAATCTGCCAAGGAGGGGCTGTCGCGAGGAGCATCAGCTCTGGGAACCAGGTCCAGTTGGGCCAATAGGGCGCAACAAGCAGGACCTGATCCTCGTCCTCCCTGACTTTTCACAGTGTCTGTGCGAGAAGGCTCACTGGAGGAAACGCATATTTACGCAGGCACCGCGGCCAGCTGTGTGCCAGTGCGTCTGTCCCGAGTGTTAAAGAGGCAAACAGGTCTAACTGAGCGGTTCCGAAACGACTCCAAATCAGCTGGACCATCTGGGGATGGAGTCTCCATTCTCCCGGGAGCGCAGCTCGTGACAGCTCGTTGGCCACACGGTTGAGCACACCCGGAACGTGAATGGCCCGAAGGGACCTCAGAACCTTCCGACTCCAAAGGAGGAGGTGGCGGGCGAGTTGTGACATGCGACGGGAGCGCAGACCACCTTGTTGGTTGATGTACGCAATGGTTGCAGTGTTGTCTGTCCGGACCAGCATGTGCTTGCCTCGTAAGCATCCCTTGAGACGGTTCAAGGCAAGGTGCACTGCTAACAACTCTAGGCAGTTGATTTGCCAGTGCAGTTGGGGGCCCGTCCATACCCCCGATACTGCATGCCCGTTGTACGTGGCCCCCCAGCCGGTGGTAGAGGCATCCGTGTAAACCACAGCTTGCCTGGAGACCTGCTCTAGGGGCACTCCCGCCCAGAGAAACGCAAGGTCTGACCACGGGGTGAAGGTTTGGCGGCAGGCCGGTGTAACTTGAACCCGGTGAGTGCCACGTTGCCATGCCCACCTCGGGACTCGGCCATGAAGCCAAGTCTAAAGTGCTAAAGCGGTCTCATATGAAGCAGTCCGAGCGGTGTGACTGCTGCCGCAGCTGCCATATGCCCCAGGAGCCTCTGAAATTGTTTCAGTGGGACCTCAGTCCTGCCCTTGAATGAATTCAACCAGTTCAGCATTGACTGAGCATGTTCCTCTGTGAGACGTGCTGTCTGTACGACCGAATCCAACTCCATACCGAGAAAAGAGATCCTCTGCATCGGGGAGAGTTTGCTCTTTTCCCAGTTGACCCGAAGACCCAACAATGACAACATGACTCATCCATGAACGCTGCCTCAGCGTGCTTTTTGCCCAGACACGTGAGGCAGCGATTGTGACCATCACCCAGTGCCAGGTAACGACTGCATCCAGAAACGCACGAGTGAAACGGCATGTTTAAAATGACGATCTGTCGTCTTTACAAAGACACACACAAGTATGCTCTTTTAGAGAAATTGCTCTTTCAGGGAAATGCTCTTTTAGTGCTGAGATGTACAGAGGAGATGGCCGCTTGCAACACAACAGGGGATAGTGCAGCCTGAAGTGCGCAACCCACTCAACACGGAACGACCACCGCTGAAGCGCCGTCCGCCAACACAAAAGCTCCGTTAGAGCGCGCTGAACTCGTCGTGACTCGAACAGATTTGGTAGGAGCAGAACGATATACCCGCTCGGCTCCGAAGCGAAAAGCTGGTATGCGTTGCGCCTGCTGCCTATTTATGCTCGCGCTGCCATCAGCAGCAGCTGGATGCAATCATCGTATGCCAAAGTGCATTGGCTCGTTTAGTTTACACTCGAAGTGGAATGGTCTCTCTAAGCGAGATCCCATTTGTCGGTCACCGATGTGACTCGCAGTGACCGACTGAAAGGAAACACTATTTTTTTAGGCTTATCCGGCCAAAGACTGGAACACACTATACAACTTTTAAAATCACAACAGGTTTTAAAACACTAGGTTTTATACTCTTGCTGACTTTGTAAGAGAAAACTTGGGCATGATACACTAAATGACAGGATCACAGGCCAACCGACTTTTCAATTTGTTCCGAAAACAGAAAACTCATGGAGAAACCTTTGCCTCGTTGCTGGAGATGCATGACAAATGAAAAGAATATGTGCTCTAAATTCAGACAACATGTTTGATATCCTCAGACTGGATGGAAATTAAAGTCTAAAGTTAAGCAATTGGAGTATGTGCTCATACACTACTCATTTTTCAGAATTTTTTCATACACTACTCATTTTTCCTTTTTCACTCTGACTATGACTTTCAGCAACTAGCATCAACTCATCCAAACTGCAAATCAGTGCACAAATCAGTACAAAAATCATGTATTTGTATTTCAGCCTTAATACGCAATGTGTTTTATAGACAAAAACAAAAACACATTGCATATTAGCATTTTATAAACAAATAATGCTTCTTTTAAAAAGGTGATTGGTTGTTTTAACTGAGAGGTGGGACTACTAAGCGTCATATTGAGCATATTGCTCATTTGTTATTATATGTGACCCTGAAGCACAAAAGCAGTCATAAGGGACAATTTTTGGAAATTGAGATTTATATATCATCTGAAAGCTGAATAAATAAGCTTTCCATTGATGTATGGTTTGTTAGGATAGGACAATATTTGTAAATCTGGAATCTGAGGGTGCAAAAAATTCTAAATATTGAGAAAATCGCCTTTAAAGCTGTCCAAATTAAAAGTTCTTAGCAATGCATATTACCAATCAAAAATTACATTTTAGTATATTTACGGTAGGAAATTTACAAAATATCTTCATGGAACATGATCTTTAATTAATATTATTTTTGGCATAAAAGAACAATAGATAATTTTGACCCATACTATATTTTTTTGGCTATTGCTACAAATATACCCACGCTACTTATGACTGGTTTTGTGGTCCAGGGTCACATATGAGTGGTCTGTCTCTTTTTGCCGTCTCTGTTAATTTCTCCTTCTGTATGATCAAACTGTGAATGTTTGTTACTCTGTTTTTATTTAAATGGACGTTTTCTGAACCTGTTTTCTATTGGGCTCGCACCTTATTAAACTTTTTTTTTTTTTTGGCTAAAGATGAGCATTATTTCTAATCCAGCCTAGAGCCAAATGCAATGCAGTGATTCTGTTATTACCCTGCAAAACATTCAGCATCTGAAGAATGATTTCCAAACATGCTCTTGCTGCATACATAAACCATACAGTCTTCATTCCACTTAAAAAGTCAAAGAATGGGATAAGCTCTTTGATGGTGTCGGAATTGTCTCGGCAGGTCGATGGCTCCTCCGGACCCCCTGTGGAATATGTAATTAGACTTCATCCCACGTCGAGGGCAAGAATCATACATGATGTCTTTCTGGAAGGCAGGAGGTGATAAAATTATAATACTTCTCTTTAAATTCTACCCCATGCAAAGGAAAGATGAGATTTATTCTGCAAGGCCGAATAGGGATGAGTGTATATGTGTCTGTGTGGACCGCCAGGCCTTCATAGCAATTAGGCCATGAAGAGAGTGGATGAGAGGGAGAGAAAGAATGACGAAAAGACAGGCATCAGGAAAAAGCAAGCGTAGCATCCTTAATCGTCCTGTGCGATGCCTTCATCCCTCCTGCTAATGGGCTCCATCATCATTCCTGGGCATGTACAACCAGAAGCCCCTGAAACTCATTCTAATGCGGCCTGTTAATGTGCTGCTCAGGCAGAGTTAACAACCTCTCATGTATTCAGAGAGTGTCTGAAAACGCACACTTACACACACACGTCAACATACCGCAGTGTATACCCGGCATCTGTTCTAGTCACGGTGCCTTTGTGAGAATTAGGGCCACTTTAAGACTTCCACACTTGATTTCTGTGCCTGAAAGACCTTGATTTGCTGGAGTATTTAGTGTAATACTGGTGCTGTTTGACCATCCAGTGGTGACATTTGCTAGGATTAGGGTGACGACATGAACATTTTTTTAACATTTAGATTTTAATCATTGTTGCATTTTGTTCAAATACTAATCAAAACAAGGATCATATCTAGTAGAATGTATGAGTATTTTTAATTTTATTAACTTGTTTTAAACGTGTTTCGCTCTCTTACTAGTTCATTTCCACTAACAATGCCCATTAACTGTGTATATACATGCAGGAGAATTTTGTTATTTTTGCTTGTTTTTTTTTTTCCCCTGAAAAATCATGAGCAATTCCACCACAGCATTTTGTAGAGGTAATCAGTGTTATTTTAGTATTATTCATATACCATTATAGTATTTATGAAAATTAAATTAGCTTTTAGTTTTCAGTTTTATGATTTAATAATTTTGTCATGTGATTTTGCATTTTTTTGTACATTTCTTTTTAGATTTATTTTTTATTTCAGTTTTAGTTTATTAGTTTATTTTTATCTAAAATACTAATAAGTATTTTATTTCAGTATTATATATTATATACAGTATTTGTTAACAGTAACAACACTGGTGTTAATAATGATGGTAATAACAACTCCTTTTCATCTTGCTAAAGCTAATCATAGGTAGCATTTTAATTATCCTCAATAAGCAATTTTTTTTCACACACACACACACACACACACACACACACACACACACACACACACACACACACACACACACACACACACACACACACATATATATACAAAATAGCTTGATTCAAAATGACAGTAAAAACAATTTTCACAAGATACAATTACCAATTTTTCTATTTTTCTTTTTCTTTGCACATCACAGTTCTCATTCTCAATCATGCTTTTCATTAGTGCTTTCTCATTGGTGACAAGTACACTAACTTTTGAAAAAAGGGAAAACTTGTTGTGATTGAAATGACAGCACAGCTTTGGGCTAGTTTTAACATTTGAGATTAAAACAGTATATATATATATATATATATATATATATATATATATATATATATATATATATATATATATATATATATATATATATATATATATATATATATATATATATATATATATATATAATCATGATAAATTCAGTGATTAAAAATTTTAATTTTCATATCACACATTATACTGTATGCTGTACTAAAATTATTTCAACACTTTTTATATAATACCATCATTATGGTTAAAATTAGTATTTTAACATAAAATTAGTATTTTTTTGTAGCTTTTAAAAATGTTTTATTTTGAATAGAAAAAAAAAATACATTAACTTGGATGGAGAAAATGTATAAACGACATTTAAAAAGTAGCAAAAATAAATTATGAAGGCATGGTAAAAACTTTTCAAAACAGTTTAAAGGTTAACTAATTTGAAGTATGTTAGTTGTATAAAAATAACAAATAACCCCTGGGACATAAAAGTGCCTGAAGTTGAGGAAACACCCATAGCTGTCCAGGTAAGACATTCCTCATAACTTTAGTTCACAGACACCTCACGTAGCACTGCTCCCTTCACTTTTCAACCCTGCCAACGAAATCTATCATATGTATCTGATCAGATGTACTTCACAATATTCCGAAGCTAGAGTGCACTGAGCATTTGGCTGTCTGGACCGTCCCACTGCACACAAAATGAAATGGGATGAATCACTGCTTTTCTCGATCCATCTGACCCCCACTGTCTCCCTCGATCCCTCACTCAATCGCTCAGCCATGACTAGAGCACACATGACAGCCTGACCAGCAGCAGTGTTTACCCAGAACCACCCCCTTCCTTCCCAGGTGGAAGAATAGGAGGAGTGAAAGTACTTTCAAAGTGACGTAGCTTCAAGAACATGCGGACATGGCCTGACGTGGGCTTGGCAGACTCGGGAGAGTAAGATGGCATTTAAGAGTAGCCAAAAACAATGGGAAAGCAATGTTTTAATGTCTGACCGGCGTCCTCTAAACATGGCTTTTCCATCTGAGAGCTTCTGCGCGCTGAGTCAAGTGCACTAAATGTGCATGAAAGAGCTGAAGCCCCTCAGGAGCACACTGTCTGATACCCACAAGAATCAACTGGCCTTTAAATCCAGCGCTCTGCTGAGCAGAAGAAAACTGAGCCCTTAAAGCACTTTGTGCCAGCTCTTTAACATGCCGAAGGCACTGACAGACAAACTGCACAGTGGCTGGGTCTGAATAATGGAACTTGCTCCGTGTCATCATGTTGTGCGTTACATTCCTTAATTTTATTTTTTCCCCCCTTTGTCAACATTCTTTTCCCCGTAGAATCTGTTCTCAAAATAGATTCACAAAGCTTTGATAAAAACATTTCTCTTGTTTGCATTGTTGCGCATCTTCTGCTGCGGATGTGTTAATTTATGTTGGTGGGATTATAACAAATGGGGTTTTATTCAAGTGAGGTCACTGAGCATAGACGGATGCCATTTAACATGGAGTGACAGCAGGGGTTTGACCTTTTGGTCTTGGTTGCAATTTGGGGAAGCGTTATTCACTTTTGCAAGCTGATGATATGCTCATGGCTCAGCAGAATTTTATTTTATTTTATTTTATTTTATTTTATTTTATTTTTAATTAATGTCTATGTGTGTAATGTGCAATTTTATTTTATTTTATTTTATTTTTATTTTATTCATTTATTTTTTTTGGTCAGTTTAATCCTCTCTATAATACTTTCTGTGCTGAAATATTTTACAAATTATTTTACTTTTTTATTTTTAAATATATTTTTTTTATTGTTATTTTAAATTATTTTGACATTTAAAAAAATATTAATCTGAATCTGATGTTTTTTTTAACCCAGCTGAACCCATTGTACAATCCGTGTATTATCTATCCATTGTGCATGCAAATCAATAATCAGCAGTTGAGCATGTGATTGCATTACCTGCAACTGAGATAAGTGTGTACAGATTTTTATGTGTGGCAATAAATCAAAAGTAGACATTCTACAAGTATCTGCTGCTTTGTGACAGCTTTTATGCAGAGTAAAATCATGGAATGTCCTGTATGCTAGTGCATTCTTATTTAATTCTCCAGGAATTGTAGCACTCTCAGAACGACGGCTCAATTTTACAGCCGTGTAATATTAAAATTGAAAGTATCAAATGATTAACTTCAATTCTTCCCTGCTCCTCACTGTTTGGTCCTTGCAACTGAGAAAACAAATATTTTCCAGCGAGTGGCATTTCGGTTGTGAAGCACATGTGTCCCGCAGCTCTGTTTCTACATCCTGTCACATTAATCATTCAAAGCACTCAATATAAATATTAAAACTAATAGCTTCACTATTCAGCTATTACTCCATCATTCCCTGAAATCATCATTAAACATTCAGAGCCTTTTAGAAAATTTACACACTTGAATTTGATGGCAGGGAGAGGAGGCTGTCAGAGCGAGAGGCCCTGGAAGCTTAAATAATAGTGGAAAGCTGTTTATGGAACATGCTTTATTTATTCATCATCTCTGAGTAAGGGCTTCAATTTAGAGAGAAAGAGAGAGTAAAGAGAAAGACAGAAAGGAGAGGAACTGGGGGATACAGAAAGAGATACAGGCAGGAAGAGAGAGACCGAGGAAAAGGCTGAGAGAGAAAAATCAAAGCGGAGCTATCAAGGAAAAATGCTGAAACATAACTCTTCCCACACTGTTGAAGGGTAGCAGGAAAGGAAAAGTGATAGACGTGCTCTACAAGAATCCCTGTACAAGGTCAATCAATGGAAGGACTGGGGGGCCAGGAGCAGCTAATGGATTGTGAGAGGGCACCTACAGTTATTATGAATTTTTAAAGTACCTTCAGCAGTTGAGACGGCGATAAATCAATGAGGACTTATTGGAGGGATCAATTATGCACACTTTAAAACATTTAATGACACATAATGAAGAGTTCCCGGGATGGCTGGGTGCGCAGCAGTGAGCAGCATTTTCAGAAACATCAGTAAGATGAGCGCTAATGAAGGATGCATTTAGGACGATTGCTCTGACAGCTCTGCTTGTGCAACTGATGGAAAATATTACATTCGATCAAGCTTCCCTTTATACAGTACATCGATGATTAAGAAGTGACTGGCGGCTGTAATGTGGCCAGCCGGGCCTCTTAAAAACCAACCAAATAAACAAACAAACCAAAAAAAATAGAAAGCAAATATCTCTTAAATATTTTTCTCAACGCAGGAGGAAGCAAATCGTTTCCACATCCTCCCTCGAGATGCTCCTTTATTCTCTTTCTCGAAAATGGCCCCATAAAGAAAAATGAAAACGTGACATTTTCTAAAGCTCATTATAGGGATAGCCTCAGGCTTTCCCCTGTGGCACTAATCTAGATGCATTGAGCTCAAAACAATGTTTAAGTAGAGCCACAGCACATTAAGAGAGTCTGAGTAAACCTGTCCCCCCTCTCTGTGCCCTGTTCCTCTCAGAACCCGTGACCCAGCCCTCCCATGTATTTAAGCTTTTTGTGGCTGTAGGGGATGTTTATGTTTAATGGATGACTCTTCATACAGTACTGTCTACTTCAACGCTACCGCTATAGCCGTGGCACTACAACACTTAGCAGCTCATTTGCAATATTTAAACAATTATCCTCCATCTGTTTGGGACTCAAGGATGGTGTTTTTCCATAAACACATACTTAGTCTAAATTAGTATGTCTCAACTGGTGGGTCACAGCTCAAAATTGCAAAAAAATATGTGCACAGTTAAGGATAGGATAGGCTTAGCAACTTTTAAAAGGGAGGACAGAATGCTTCCCACACTCTTAAAAATAAAGGTTCAAAATATTATTTTCGCAGCATTAGAAGGTTCTCAGAGCAATGACATACAAGAACCATTTTGGGTTCATCAGAGAACTTTTCAGCGAATAGTTCTTCAGTTTTTTTTCTTAGTAATTATCTGAAGAACCTTTTTCCACTATAAAGAACCTTTTGTGCGTTTGAAAGGTTCCATCAATGTTAAAGATTCTTGATAGAACCAAAGATGCCAGTAAAGAACCTTTTGTTGTGTCAAGTAAAATTCTACTAGAAACTGATGTTTGAAGTTGCAGATAAAACAAAGATTATTGGAGATAACACTGTTTCAGTTTTCTACTTCAAAATTGAACATTTAATTCAATGTGTTATTTGCAGTTTCTTTCTTATTGTATGTGTGAAAGTTAATAACCGTTTGTTTATAATTGTGTGTGAAATTTAATAGCAATCTCTGAGTGAAAATTGTTTTTTACACCTAAGTTTTTTTTTCAATGTGCATTTTGGCAGAAATTCTTCTAACACTTGGTAGAATCAATCAAAATTGCGCAGACACCTACATGTCAGGTTGTGTCACATAACTTCATCCGCAAACTATGAACTATGCAAGGTAAAACAACAACAAACTACATTAAATATGGTTCAGTTGCAACGCATGATATGTTGAACACAATTAGTTTTTGTTTGTTTTTTTGCAGTAAATTCTAGAGATATTTAAAAGAACTGATTTTCCTATTCAGCCTAATCACATTACTAATGAATTCGGCATACAAAGTTCATAGTACTATTACAGCTTGATCTCATTAGTATTTGTAGCAATATTTGTAATTATTACACACAAGTCCAAATTTAGATATATACTTAAATGTATGAACTTTATATAGGGGCATGTAGTATTTCTGTGCAAATTTGTACATATTCACAGCTTTGGAATGATCATTAAAATGTTTACAAATGCCTCATGGACAACACTGAGACAACCTCACTCCTACCCTAAACCTTATTACTTCTCAACAGTATAAAAATGTAACAGGCCGATACATGGGCAATGACAATAATTTCAGCTACAATATACCATTGTAGATATTGATATTTAAGCACATACAGTAACTAAAAGTTTTTGATATGTGTTTTAGATTCAAATCACTGTGTCTGAGTTATTAATATATGTCTCAGTGTCTTTGCCAACACATGGAAATGTATGTGTGCTAGAACCACACTTTCCATACAAATACCTTCAGTTACTAATGAGATCACATTGCATATTAATACATTTCAGTGTTTTATATTTTGGACATTTTTGTACGATAAACAATTTTGACACTGTGTTGCGTCTCCACTTAATGTCTAGTGTAAAATCCGTATCCTGAAGCCAAGCCACCTGAACACCACTTCTGTAAATGTGTTAGTTTCTCAGACACATTTTTATCCTTTAATGAGCATCATTTGAGATTGGAATTACTGTACCGCATGAAAAGGTAATATCTAAATAGATTAACAGGTGTTCAGGGAAAAAACTACAAGTACATAAAATCAAAATAAAAGCATGTGTGGTGGATTTTGGTCAGTTTGTATGTTGTTTACATGTGGTGCTGTAAATTCATTTTTCATTACTTTGGCTCAGGAATCAATCCCATTGACAATTCCTTCCAGATGTTTCTGTCAGTCCCATGGGTGTTTTAGTATCTTTGGCTGGCATACTCATCACCAAGCGCACATCTGTCCCGTCCATCTCAATCAGACAGAGTCTGTGAGAAAAACCTCTTTATCACGACCGATTAAGAAGAGATTCTGCTTTTCAGCTCTTCAGATTTGATTAAAATTGAATCTTTTCATCTCAAGCAACATAAGCGAAATAGACTGTACTGGAACAACCCCTGTCATTAGAGTCACGCTGGAATGCATATAGGGTATTAATTTGTTCATAAACATTATGCAGGTAGGCTATTTTAACTCATTGTCAGGTTTACTTCTCAAAATATACTCTACTGTTCAAAACATTATTATTTTCCCCCCTATGCTGCTTTAATTTGATCAAAATACAGTTTATGTTTCAATTGTGAAACATTATAATTTAAAACATATTTTAAAATGTAATTTATTCCTGTAATGGCATATATGCATTTTGGCAGTTATTATTTGGGTTTTCAGTGTGACATGATCCTTCAGAAAGCATTCTAGTATGCTGATTTTTATTTATTTATTTATTTATTTGACAATTTTTATGGACAATGCATACCATGATACATCTTTTGCAGGATTGTTTGCTGAATAGAAAGTTAAAATTAGCAGCATTTATTTGAAATAGAAATTGTAATAAAAATATAACAAAGTAAAGTCTTTATTGTCTATTTTGATATATATAATTCATCTTTTCTGTATAAAAGTATTATGCAGAATCGATTCTCTTTTTCTTTTCTTTTTTTAAAAAAATATACTGACACTAAACTTTTGTATGGTAGTGCAGTGGTTCCCAACCTCGTTCCTGGAGGCCCCCCAACACTGCACATTTTGCATCTCACCTTTATCTGACACACCCAATTCAGGTCTTAGAGTCTCTAATAATGAGCTGATGATCTGAATCAGGTGTGTTTGATTAAGGTGACATGGAAAACATGCAGTGTTGGGGGGCCTCCACACTCTTAAGAAAAATGGTTCTAAACAGTACCAGAAACGGGTTCTTCGGCTTGTAACAATAGCAGAACCCTTTTTGGTGCTAAATAGAACCCTTTTTATAGGGTTCCATAAAGAACCACACTTTGAAAATGCTATATAATAAGCCATCTTTTTTTTAGAGTGTAGCCTCTGTTAGTAATAAATAAATAAACAACAATTAAAAAAAAATAATTCTAACAATATGGATTATAAATTCAATGTCTCTGTTACTTACTTAGTGGAGAAGAGGAGTAGCTATCCTCAGCTTGACAGAGCTGCTCACACTTACATGTGATCAAAAGAAGAGAAAAGAACATGTTTGTTTGAAAACCAGACACAATTTTAAAGTTAAATTTGTATTTAAATTTAAGAATGAAATCATTTACCTGTTGAGAGTGTGTTGACAATCTGTAGTTGGGTCACTGAGCTGCAGAAAATCGGTAATGAGGTGCTTTGACAGTTACAGATTTGAAAAAGAAAAAGAAGGGAATAAAGAACCCTAAACTCTGATACAAAGAACCATTTCAGCATTAAAAGGGTTCTTCAGGATGCTATGGTTCTAAATAGAACTGTTACAACATGTGAAGAACCTTTGAAGAACCATCTTTTTTTTAGAGTGCAGGAACGTGGTTGGGAACTACTGTGGTAGTGCACCTGGTTGAAATTTTGACCAGTTTTTGATGTTGATCTAAAGCTATATGGATTCCTTTCTTCTGCTGAATAAAACATACAGTATTTTTAAAAATGTCAGGTTTTCTTTTTGTCTGTAAAGTCTAATGATTTTTTGATCGAAATATATACATATATGTTCGGCAGAAGAATTAAAGTCAAACAGGTTTGAAATGACATGAGGGTGAGTAAATGAGGAAAAAAGAGTAATTTTTCAGTGAACTAGTTCAGTGAAATAATGTCACCAGATTCAAATGACTGCTGAAGGTCTGTTAAAATCGAATTATTATAATATACTGTTGTTTACAGGTTCCGCACTCAAGACCACTTCCAGCAAACGCTCTGTACTGTCAGACTGAACGGTTGGACCTGCGAAGAGAGCGATGGACAGGAGTTAAAGACTGCACATCAGCCAAGCGATTAGTAGAGGAGAGCAGCGTGTGGGGGAAGAGTGAGTGACAGGCGGTTCGTGGCCCTGTGCAGGTAGACGTTCATGCTTGGCTGAGCTGCAGTCAGACAGGGGAGATGACCCGGAGTTTGGCCAAAATGTTTACTGGCAGATGTGTTTTAAAGGAGTCCTCCTTAGCTGGTCATGGCAGCGGAAAATACCCTGCTGTTCAGCGCATCTGCAACACTCCACTCATCCACGGTTCTACCTACAAGAATCCTGACCTTTTAAAAAGAAATGATGGAGAAGCTGGCCATGCCTTGGATTCCTCTTTTTCTTTCTCTTTCTCTCTGTCTTTCTCTCACTCCCTCCTTCCCTTTCTTTTTTTCCATACCATTGAACCCCTGTCTATGTTAAGCTTGAAGGCAAATTCTTTCCCCCCTTTGCACCCTGTTTCACATTACTTTTAAATCTAGTGCTGGCCCGGCCTGAGCCCCTCGGCTCTTGGCTTCTGTGCAGCGGTTCGCGTCAGAAGTTACGATTTGTGATGCGCAGATGACATGAGCAGGGAGTTGCTGGTGGCTGTTCAGACGCTTAAACCAAAGCCCGTAATGTGTTATATGATGTGACTGGAAACCAGCACCAGCACTAGCAAACTGCTGTTTTCCCAACACACAGAGTGTCTGTATACTGGTTAGGGTGATGGACGGATCACCATATGTGACCCTGGACCACAAAACCAGTCTTAAGTAGCTCAGGTATATTTGTAGCAATAGACAACAATGCACTGTATGAGTCAAAATGATCGATTTTTCTTTTATGCCAAAACTCTTTAGGATATTAAGTAAAGATCATGTTCCTTGAAGATACTTTGTAAATTTCCTACTGTAGATATATCAAAACTTAATTTTTGATTAGTAATATACATTGCTAAGGACTTCATTTGGACAACTTTAAAGGCGATTTTCTCAATATTTAGATTTTTTTTTTTTTTTTTGACCCTCAGATTCTAGATGTTCAAATAGTTGTATTCAAATATTGTCCTATCCTAACAAACCGTACATCAATGGAAATCTTATTTATTCAACTTTACAAAACTGACCCTTATTTTTGTGGTCCAGGGTCACATAGGCTATGGTAGAGGGGTAACTTTTTGTACCAGCATTTTCACTTAGAAATCCTGATTCATTAATTCGTTTTGCACTACAAATTTATTCTAAATTTACCTTAACATTTACAACCAAAACATTTGCATACTCCTGATGGCCCTGGAAATAGCATTCAAAACATTGAAAGTATATGGGGTTAGTAAAATTTAAGGGTCAAACTTCATTTTAAAGTCCAATTCTCGTTATTAACAAACCATTAACTATGACTTTTGCCTCGATAAACATCTAATTTGTTGCTTATTAATAGTTAGTAAGGTAGCTGTTAAGTTTAGGTATAGGATTAGGCATGTAGAATATGGTCATGCATATGTACTAATAAAAAGTCATTGTTAATAATAGGCGTGCTAATAAGCAACTAGATAATAATGAGAATTGGTGCCTAAGTGGAACAGGAACAGATTTAAGTTTTTTTTTTTTTTTTTTTTGACAAAAAATATTTTTATTCAGCGAGGGATGCATTTAATTGATTAAAAATGACAGTAAAGATTTGTTACAAAAATAAGCACTGTTCTTTTGAACTTTATATTCATAAAAAAATCTTGAAAAATGTGATTAATTGCTTCCACAAAACTATTAAGCAGCACAACCATTTTCAACTTGGAAAATAATGAGAAAATTAATGTTTCTTCAGCACTAGTTCAGCATATTAAAATGATTTCTGAAGGTACATGTGACACTGAAAATGGTTGCTGAAAATTAAGCTGTGCCATCACAGGAATAAATGTATTTTTGACCCAATAAATGCCACATTTGTGAGCATAAGAGACTTCTGTCAAAAACATGTTGGTAACACTTTATTTTACAGTGTCCTTGCTACGCATTACACGTATTTACTATAATAACAGTAAATTGTGCATAATTAAAAGAAACTAGCCTTAAACCAAACCCTAACCATATAGTAAGTACATGTATTCATGTATGTAATTACACTGTAACAAAGGCCGTCTTCAAATAAAGTCTTACACAACTGTTTAATGAGTTTTTTTTTTTTTTTTTTTGAATAGCACATTTGATTTTACTTGAAGATCTTGCTGTGCATGCTCCAAACATAAAACTGAGTGTGCGGAAAGTACAAATACACAGGGGACAGAGGTGAGGTATGGAATTCCTATAACTGCATGCTGTATAAACATGATTTACTGTGTTTTACACTGTTTTACTATATGATTTACACTAGCAGCAGGCACACACTTTCTCATATGCAGTAATTTAGATTCAATAAAATTACAACAAAAGTAAATTTATGTTGTAAATCTTGCAGATGTTTTGTATGAGTATGTTTTCTGTGCACATAAATATGCAAATTATTAGCGAATGAGGCACACTGACTGTGAATGTAGCCTGTGCTGATTTTGATAGTTACATAGTATGATGCTATGTGCACAGTTGCACAAATATGCACCATGGCATCTACCTACAATGCTGTTTAGTATAATTACAGATTGTAGGGGAACATTCACATTCACCTTCACATAAAAGCATCTAAATGATGTTTGCGATATCATAGGCACTGGTTGCAGATAAAGGCCACCCTGTTGCAGAGCATGATGAGTTTGTGTGGAGGCAATGCTCTGGGTTGGATACTGCTATAATAAAGAGCTTTATAGGAGCAACAGTAAGCCACCCTGGTGCTAACACTTATATTCTCCTGCCTGTAGGGTGGTCATAGCTCACTGAGCAGCTATATCTCTGTGGCAATGAGCTTTTAAATCCAGCACAACCCTCTTAGTCCTCAGAGTCTTCACTGGAACATGACCAATATTAACTCTTGAAGTACAATGTGGGAAAGCCTATTTGTAGACATATGTACTGTATGTATGAAGTCCAAAAAAAAAAAAAAAGGAAGCTTTTGAAAAAAAATATTAAGTAGATATAACTGTATTTATAAAATAAAGTAAACATGTCAACATTTAAGTAAACATTAAGACATTTACATTTATAAATGAAATCAAAAGAATGACCATTTTTAAGTAGTTTGGCATAATCTTTTTTTCTCCCCCTTAAAGTGGTCATCGGATGCCCATTTTCCACAAGTTGATATGATTCTTTAGGGTCTTAATGAAAAGTTTATAACATACTTTGGTTAAAATTTCTCAATGGTAGTGTAAGCAAGCCATTCTAGCCCATGTTGCTTTAAATGCTAATGAGCTCTGCTGACCCCGCCCCTCTCTTCCGTGGGGTGATGAGCAGACTGTAAACTTCAGCTGCGAAACTGGCCAACTAGCACATTATTAGGAAAGGTGATTTGCAAAGATTCATAAAAAACCCTTATACTGACTTCTTCTGTAGATGAAGCTGGATCACGAATGATTCGTGCGAACATAAACACATTTAGGCAGATTGGGATTGGCGCATTCCCTTCAAAATGAAAGTAATGTTAATCCTCTGTGTCTTCAGCGGCTCAGATGTCGGAAGTAAATGACGACTGCTATTCATTACTACATCTAACAACAAAACACCTCAATCGTTTATCAGAAACATTCTTGTCTTCTCCTGCACCAGAGTCAAAACAATGGCGTACAGCTCTCAGCTCACTCAGGGCGGGTCTAAGATAAGACGGCCTTGTCAATCAACTATCGTAGGAGCGGTCTGTGCAGAACTATCATTCTGACAGCAATCTCAGAACAGCCTGATTTTAGAAAGGGGATTTTAAAACAGGGATTTAAAAAAAAAAAAAAAACACTGGGTGGATTTTTATCATTATAGGATGGATGTGTACACACACTTCCAACACACATTTATGTTCAAACAACTTGTAAAGTGAATTTTGCATCCGATGACTACTTTAAAAAAACAACTAAACTGCTCATTGGTTTTTGAAAATAATTTGTACACCAAATAAAGTAATTTGGTGTTACTAACATGAAAAACTTGGACCCCTGTAGATACTCATGTCAAGTATCTTAAAGTATGCGATAATTTGTCCTATTTATGACAAGGCAACATTAGGTTAGGTTGTAAAATTGAATGTGTTGTAATTACCCAAAAATGTATATATTTGTAAATTGTTATTTGTAAATTCATGACAAACAAACATAAATAAACAATCAAACAAATAAACAAATATATAAATAAATAAATAAATATAAAAATAAAAACTTAATATAAAAAAGCCTTAAAAGTATATTTTAAACATGAAAATGTTATTACTTCTTTCTTGATTGTTAGAACACATGACATTTTTATAATCATGAAACATACAGTTGTATATATATATATATATATATATATATATATATATATATATATATATATATATATATATATATATATATTTCATATATAAGTCTTATATAAGTGGTATAATGGTACTTTGGTATATGATATAAAAGTTTTTCAAAGCCATAAGAAAGCAACATAAATAGAAAGTGTGCATTTCTTAGAATATATATATTATCATGTACACACATACAGTATATGTCAGACACTCTTGTCATCACCACAGTTTACTTTGTTCACCACTTATTAGTCTCTATATTTTTATTCATTTATTTTTTTAGCTTGTTGCAGCTAAAGTGTATCAGGCATCTCACTAGGGGGGCTTCTGTGCCCAGGGCATTGTTTTTGCTTGAGAAAAGTCCCTACAGGCCAGTAGATATAGAGCAGAAAAAAAAAAAAAAAAACACTCAGCCATCACACCTGAGAGAAAAGAGAGCTTTAGCAAGCCAACAGCAAACAACTCAAATCTCTCTCAGCCTGAGCTGACAACAGCCAGACAGGCTTTCCCCCGGTGACTGTGCCTGCTGATAATTTACTTTTCTGGGGAGGACATGTTTGTCGGGGGAAACAATTGGCAGGTTAAATAATTGATAGGGGACATTTTATTGAGGCATACCAAGATTTTGCTGCTGATCCTGAGTCAAGGTCACTGTGACTGAAGGTTTCATTTTGAAACTCTCTGACATGAATGTTACAATCACTTAGTGTTGTTAAAACCTCAATTTAGAAGCTTAATTCAGCTGGGTGATATGAACAGCTGAACAGCAGATACGTCAAGCTCTGACAGGTTCGAGTGTGACTGTATACGTATATACCCACCAATGTAAATTGGAGCTATGCTTGTCTTTCCATATCCATACATCTGACAGCTATATGGCCATTCTGCTCAGTAAAACACATGGGTATGTAAATCCTAATTTCAAGATGAATCCACTATGGAGTATTTTGCAATGGAAGATATCCTTTATTAAAAATAGACACAGCTGGCTTGACGAGAGCAAGTCCAGAACAAATATAGATGTTTAGTTACTCCGCTTTTCAGCTTATTTATGAGGTGATCATTCTTCCACACCCCCCCTAATGCATTTATATTTATTTCATAGTAAATGTCACTGGCGGTTGGCTTAAATCCTCCATCATTTATTTAAAAGCATTAAGATGTTCTTGGAAAATTTTAACTACACAGTTTTAAAGTTTGGAAATTCTGGATTCCACAAAATTATTTACAATACATTTGTATTTCTTATAAAAGGCCAAAATAATGTATCTATAGAAATAATGTAACTTTTGCACATTTTTTTACACCATCATTTATTTAATGTTTTATTATTAATGTTGTATTATTATTTCTTTTTCCTCTAGATTTTTTTTATTTCTTAGACAAAACTGCTTCATGCTTATTAGTATTAAAAAAAAAAAAAGATACTAAAAAATGCCTATTGACGCAAAGTCATGTGGTGCGACCAACATTAAAATGTATTATAGACATGAGCCCTGCAGACCGTCATAACTTCTTGTCAAGGGCAATAAGTCTCTTAAAATATCAGATAATTTGACCTTTTTGTGACAAAACAATGTTAGTTCAGGCTGTAAAATAGGGTTGTAATTCTTCCCAAAAAAACTTAATTATTATTAGCAATGTATTAATTATTAGTAATGTCTTGAAGATATGCAAGTAAAATGTGTACTTGATGGTTGCACTATTTTTTATAGACATTAAATTAAAACTTTTGTTGAAAAGATATACATTTTATTTCAAAATAAACGTGAATACAAAAGTACATTTGTAATAACTGTTTTAAAACGTGTTTTAAACTAGTTTTTTTTCTTTTCAATGTGGACACTCTTATGTGCCATTGACATACATCTGTTAAATATGAATATAAGAATTGATATGAAGTGAGTGCATGTATTTAAGCTGAATTTATGGTTTCAATTAATTGAACACATATACAGAATTATTAAAACAGTGACCTGTATTCATTTAGCACTAGCGTGCATGTGTGGTGACTACAGGAAGGTGTTTGCAGCACTGCTAGGACTTGTTACATCTTTAATTTGGGACCAAAATCCTATTTCCCACCAATACCATGTGAATCTTATTTAACTAAAGCTTTGCTCAGCAATGAGATTCCCTTTGATTCGTGAAACAATAACTGAGTGAGAGGCACAGGTATTATGAAGAAGATTAGCAGTGCAGGGTCTTTTAGAGATGAAGTTGGACGGATCCAGCAGCTGCCATGCGTTCTGTTTAATTCAGGAGGTTTCCTGTAAGCTGGTGAATCCACTATCACAAGCACCTCTGAGACTCCCTTGCTCCAAGGCTGTGCAAGCCAAATGTTTTTTGAAGTGCAAATACGATGACGGGAACTGCCTTGATGGCCTTGGCTGTGACACATGCACCCTGGGGCTAGGTCAACAACATCAGGCCTCGCCGTTCTAAAACAGGTTCCACGGGGAGCCCTTGGACACGAGCCGCCTGCCCTTCCAGCGGCTTGACGGTGGACTGCAACACTGGCACGGGAATCACAATGCGAGTTAATGCTTCCGCCTTGTCTATATCAGCGCCCCCCTCCTTTTCTGTCCTTCAGCCTCACAGAGCAGGAAGGTCTGACTCTAGCTGTCAGCTGGGGTGTAGAGGGTTTGACCTGGCCTTTCCTGTGACCAAACTTTTCCTCATTCCAATGCTCGGTCCCTGCTATCCCCCCAGCATCCCACCGAAGAGCTGGAAGCCTGCCCAGTGCTCCGACAGGGTTGCCCCCTTTCTAGAAAAATTAAACTGCTGGAATTGAAGAGAACAAAGCCAGGAGGTGAGTGCAAGAGAGACCCATGTCTCGCCTGTTACTGTTTAATTAGCCTACTGGGCTTTTGAGGCCTTGAGAAATGGCGGTGTAGATCCGACCTTCTTAATCCCAACCTGCCATAAACAAGTCCCAAGCCCACCACCCGGTCCACTTTGGCAGGGATGGGAGAGAAAGTCCCTGATGTACCTGTCAAAAGACTTAAATCTCACCTCGATTTTCCCCTGAAGGCTTTGGAGGAACCATTTTTAATCCTGCCCCCCCAATGCATGATTTTATTGATTCCTTCTCCTCTGCTGCTCTTTATAGCGGCGCTATTATGGTAGAGAAGAATAAAAGAGTAGTGATTTAGAACATAGCGGTGCAGGACTCAATGAAGCCGGGATTGCCTGGGACACTTGGCAGCGCAGACGTGTCTTTATCCACGAGCACGCTGACATAAAAATGATCAAAACGTCCCAGCTCTCTTTTTGTGATCCTACTCATCCTCTCCTTAGTTTATCAACGTCTCTGAGAATTTGGAGAAGGTAAAAGCGTGGCTGTTACTTTTATGAAAAGTGAGAATAGTACCCTGCATCGGTAGTGATTATGTCACATAAATCAAAGAGGAATGTTGCTTGATGTAGACATACTTCTTTTACTAAACTCAGGAGAGGCAGAAGCAACATAAAGACTGAAGGTTGGTCTTGTAGTGCGATGTTATCATTGCTGCTGTGTTCTTTGAAGACAACTCCCATATTGAGGATCAATCACGTTAAATCAGCTGCTTCGGATTATAGAAGAGGCATGTTTGGTGTCCATTTTCTATGCTCATAAATTAATACAGAACCAAAGCCATGTAGAGACAAAGAATAGAAAACAATGGACTGAGGAACTACTTTCAGTATTTTCACTAGTTTTAAATCTACACAGTGCATGTAGAGGCAGGTCTAGCTATCATGTCTTGTAATTGTGTCTTTGACGTGTCAAAATGGCAGACATTGGTTGAATCTGTGAGTCCTCTACGGGCATAGACATCGTGCCCTGGAGAGAAGTTTTGAGCTTGGATATGCCTACACAAGAGAGGCGTTTTTTTTATTTTTTTTATTTTTTATTTTTCTCCAGGCCTATTGTTTCTCTTATGGTGTGGTGCATACCTCTTCACTCAAATCACAGCTGGAAGATGAGCAGGGACATTTTTTTTCCAAGGTGTCAAATGCTATCGCCTTCATCTATGTCACTTTTTCCTGCTTGGACACAGCCTGATACGTGGCCCAGACCGGCTTAGAGGGTGAAATATATTTGGTCACTATCCTCTACCGCTCCATACATTATGGGATTAATTAAACATGTGCTTTTCAAGGGTAATTCAGATTGACAGGGTCTTTACATCATTAAGTGTGAAAAGATGACAAATTGCATTAACTAACGCAGAGCAACAGTCAGCTAGTCATAAATAATTACCTCTTTTTCACACTTGTCATAAGGCTGAATTCTCTTCAGCAAGTCATTTATTCTTAACTTTCAAAGCAGGGATTATGGTAAATTTAAGGGATTTTTTGTTTCTTATTCATGAGCATAATTCTTAAATATGCCATGACTTATTGGTGCCCATTTGATCAGGGAACAATAAAACTCAATGCTGACATCTCCCCCACCCTTTGATGACTTGTAAGTTTGTATAAGGGCTTAATAGAGCTGGATGGTGCTCATGTGTATGATAATCACACAAGACTTATTTGCCTCCCATTGTAAAATCCTCAATCACATAGCCAGCTTTGCACATTTCACTTCCTCATGCCATTCATGTGCCTTTGTAACGTATATATAAAACAAAATGTACCTTCATAGTCTCATGACAAACTTGTAATGATTTGTATGATTTAACGCTGTTAAAAATATCACAAGATACTAATTGACACATACAAAAATGTGCATTTTCTCCCACTGGGACAAAGAACTTTTGTGAAAAAGAAGTACACTTTAGCATACTTTTAAAAAGAGTGCTTATTATGGAAATGATTTACTTTTAAAGAATATACTTATTCAACTTTATATAATTTATATCAAAAGGATTAAAAAAAAAAAACTGTCATCATTTACTAACGCTCATGTTTTACCCTTACTACCAGGGTAAGTGGGATGGATTATAACAGTATAGAAAACATGAACATCAGTTTAAATTGTGTACATGCATTTGTTTTCTTAATCAAATTTATTTCCCCTATCTTCACCCCATTTTATTTTGGGGTAACACATTAGTTTAGGGATCATGTGTATTACTAACATATTGACTTTCAGTACTTGTAAAGCACATATGTGACCCTGGACCACAAAACCAGCCTTAAGTCGCTGGGGTATCTTTGTAGCAATAGCCAAAAATACATTGTACGGGTCAAAATTATAGATTTTTCTTTTATGCCAAAAATCATTAGGACATTAATTAAAGATCATGTTCCATGAAGATATTTTGTAAATTTTATACTGTAAATATATCAAAACTTATTTTTTTATTAGTAATATGCATTGCTAAGAACTTCATTTGGACAACTTTAAAGGCGATTTTCTCAATATTTAGATTTTTTTGCACCCTCAGATTCCAGATTTTCAAATAGTTGTATCTCGGCCAAATATTGTCCTATCCTAACAAACCATACATCAATGGAAAATAGCTAATAAATTGATGAAAAAAAAAGGACCCTTATGACTGGTTTTATGGTCCAGGGTCACATATTAATGCCTCATTCTGCATGACCATATTTCAGATCCCTAAATCTTACCCCATACCTAAACTTAACTATCTTACTAACAATTAATAAACAGCAAATTAAGAGTTTATTGAGGCAAAAGTCATAATTAATAGTTAGTTAATAGAGAGAATTGGTCCACAAACTAAAGTGTGACAGATTTTTGGATTTAAAAAAAAGAAACAAGAAAGAAACATTTAATTCTAAAACTGTAAAGGTGTAAAAGTTGAACAAATGAGCTAAAACATGAACTGTGTGTGTGTGTGTACATGTACATAACTGCATTTTGAGGACAAATTTGCAACCAGACATCATTTTGGTGACATCATCATTTGTGAAAATGGTATAAAAACAATAAATAAATAAAAACAAACAAATAAAAAGTCAATAAAATGAATACATTTTCTTTTTAATTGTAAAAATTTAGAAATGTTTCTATTTATAACATAAGTCAATACATAAACCAAATTTAACAAGAGGACCCATTTTCAGATGTTACATATTAATTTAACATGCATTAACCTGATCTCAAATCAAATTAGAAGTTTTTCGTCCTGTAAATCTAATGTGAACTCCTATCACATTAGGATGATGCTGGTCTATAGGATTTTATCTCTGTACCTAATTTCTAAGTGGTTAAACTGACTGTGTTACAAACATCCCTGGTTTCCACTATTCTAATTTGGCAAAAAGAGAGTAATCATTCTATATATATGGGTTATAATCTGAAACTGTGGGATGGTGACGGGCGTAATCACAGTCAGTAATATCCCATCTTCTGCCTGGCCTCTTGTCTTGTGATCTCTTGTGATCTTTAGTTTGATTTGATATGGAATAGCATGTCTGCACAGGCACATAAAACAGGCAAGCCACACTAAAAGATCCTGCTGCCTGCCCTTGTTACTCATTCCCACTCTCTAAAGGCTGAGACACTGCCTTCATACTCTGCTCTGCCATTTTGGTTGGCCACTTAGCATTCTGCTACATCGCTGACAGAACAGACCAGTCACTTTCACTGATATCTGTTGGCAGCTCTCTCTCTCTTGTGCCTCGCGCCAAACACAACTTTCCATCTCCTTTAGTTTCTATTAACCGTAGCTAACAAACATCTGACTTCGTTCATTTGTCCCCTCATTTTGACCAGATAACGTAGCTTTGTGCTTTTATTGGTTCTCTGTTCTGTAATGAAGACTTACAAAGGAAGGGAGAATCTCAGTTGCATGCAGAAATCCGATCTGTTGATTAATGCTCCAGCTTTACAGCCTTACGCCTCAGTGCACCGTCAGTAGGAAAGCTTTTTTCATGGTTTATTTAACAGAGAGTCATCTTGATTAGCGGGGAGGAAAGATACTTTAAGAGGCACAACGACTAGATGGGACTTGTCAGCAGGTTGACCTTCTTAAGGGACAGTTTCAAGACACTGGGAAGGAAAGAAAGTGGAGAATTGTGGTTAAATGAAGGTTGCTGCTAGAAGACACTTCCCTTTCAAAGCGATTTTCAAAGCGATGTGCTCCCTTTTACCACATTGGCATGTTTCTCTTGAACTTTAACAGAAGTCTGAATCTGTATTTGACATAATTTCTCACAGATTCTTGTGTTTTTGGTCAAAACAGGCTACAGAATTGAAAAAAAAATTAAAATTTATGAATCAAGGAATTAATTTTGATTTATCCATCCAACATTTTTCAGAGCTTTTCTATGTTTGCAGTCTCCGGCTTCTTTCATTTTCTTATACAATGTGTGTTTTTACTTTGATCACACATGGGGCAACAACGTTATATACAAAAAATAATCAAATATTCATTATAAATATTGACAAATCTGTCATTCACTTGAATGAATAAATGAACTGAGTTTTTGAATTGATTTATTAAATGCAGTGGACATTTTGGTTTTCTAGTGTTTCAAACTACCAAAAGTACCTACTTAAAATTATTTAATAGAAACAAAAATTCCAATGGAAATTGAATAGAAAATCTATACTTTTTTTGTGTAAAATATTAAATAAAAATAGAAATAAAATCAACCAAAAAAGTCACTAGAAATAAAATAATGTTCAGAATCAAAAGCTATGAATATAAATGCAGAACATAGCAATAATGTCAGAACATGGCAATACTGTTCCTCAACATCAGGGGTGTCAAACTCAGTTCCTGGAGGGCCGGAGCCCTGCAGATTTTAGATGCAACCCTAATTAAACACACCTGATCCAACTAATCAAGTCCTTCAGGCTTATTTGAAAATGACATGCTTTGTGTGTTGGAGCAGGGTTGGAACAAAAGTCTGCAAGGCAGAGTTTGACACCCCTGCTATACATGATACATATTTGCATGTTTACATGTTTTTCTTATATTAAATATATATTATAATGTATATGATGCCTACAGTTATGTTCAGAGGACAAGTAGTTTTAGGGTCAGTGCATAATAATATAATGAAAAAATAATACAATGGAAATCCATTGAAATGGTACATTTGAATTAAGAACATTCTAATGTTCAACTCTGATTAATTTCAAAGTGAAAATGTTGCTATTATAAAACTAATTAGAAGT
This sequence comes from Spinibarbus caldwelli, assembly GCA_039654775.1. Lineage (NCBI taxonomy): Eukaryota > Metazoa > Chordata > Actinopteri > Cypriniformes > Cyprinidae > Spinibarbus > Spinibarbus caldwelli. The sequence continues at coordinate 16,487,463 of CM077236.1, read as the reverse complement.
AAAGCAATGTGACATGTTTTGTCCCAATAATCAGTGTTCTATACAAGTGTAATAGAAAATAACCAGATGAGATGGAGTCTCAAAGCTCTTCAAAAACATCTAACTAAAGGTAGCTTCTTTCTAAAACTTTGGAAGGAAAGATTCCTCATCTCACTTTCTGAATATATTTTTATCACTCCTTGCATCACACTAATTACTATCATTCTGCTCATGACACAGCTCTGACGGGTGAACGCACCATCATCACCACCACCTGTCTTTGTTTTAATAAGAGCCTGTGCCATCATGGGCACATTCTCAGTGGTGAAAGCGCATTAAAATTTGATGCCATTCAACCACTTTCAATGTCACTAATTGCATCAAACTACCACAGAGGAACCAAAGACATTGTGATAACCTGGTAAAAGAAAGACTCTGAGCTCTTCTTCTCCCAGACACACTCTCATAATCGCTCATGGGAGCATAAATAAACACAGATTGACACCCATCTCCAATATATGGCATCCCTTCAATCAATTAATTTCACCTTCAGAGCTGACGTTAAGCGCAGTTAGCTCAGTCAGACTCAAACAGCTGCCATCGATCCAGGCCCCATTCCTAAAACATCAATACGAGCCCACTGAAAGCTCCCCGTTCATTGATCACCTTGTACACAAGCAGGTGGCTCTTCCTTATAATGTCTCCGCAACAGCATCTGAAACATCGGTCTGTGCAGGGCCTGAAATGTTAAGACAGGCAATTCATGACCCACTACATCACCTGTCAGACGCAGACAACACCTTATGGAAGATACATCATCGCTGACCTGCAACAAAACTCGGTTATTCACCTTCTCCTCACAACCTGCCCAGGCCAGTGTTAAATGAAAATTTCACACTTCTCCAGCCTCTTAGACTGGCTTGATGGTCGTTGATCATGATTGTGGTGGAAATTTGTGAGGAGCGGTAACTGTGGAGAAGGTTCGGTGAAGTCATACTGTACTAGAATCATCCAGTGGAAATCTGTTTTTCTTTGTTTTTGGAGACGGCTCATCTGGAAACACTGCTCTAATTTCAGCCCTAAACATTAGGCTTTGTAGTCAGACTGGAGAAAATTCCCTACTGTAATAGAAAACTCATTAGGATTCAGTTTGGGTTTGGTGCAGCTTGCGGCTGGAGAAGAAATTGGAATGGCTTTTCTACATTTAGCATTTAATGAAACATTCATGTCACATGAAAACAACTGCAAACTATGTCTCATATTTGTTTTCAGAGCCGTCTATCTTTTGAATATTTATTAGATGATGAAAGCATTGTATTGTAAGAAGGAGCGCTCCTCTAATTTAATAAGCATTTTACAGGCTGGGTACATTATTCTGGAGCAAACTCACTGAGGCATTTCTGGATCAAGTGGACACATTTATCTCTGTTTATTTTCCTGCTTATGAATTTAAATGTGGCGTGTTTGAACTTACATTGAGCAAATATCTCTTAATGTAATTATTGAAGTAGAACTACATGTGAAAAATGCGTCTTTAAGGTTGCTGTACTCTTCAATATGAGTCACTTTAAAGAGAAAAGCCATGACTCTGATGGTACAGTTAGTGCCTCGTGTTCGTTTATAGCCTAATAATTCCTCATTTATGTAAGCCTTTAGCACGCTGGAGCGCTCATCTATTCAAGCTTATTCTGAATTCCATGAACTCAGCATGGTCCAGCCTCACTACAAAGACACTGTCAGCTTGATGCTGATCAATTCAAACCCTCTCCTTCACAGGTTTTAAGAATAGATATCAGGACTGAAACACACACACATTCTGAAGATGACTGCCCATGTTCTCATCACCTGGTCAACTGTGGGGTTGCCCATAACAGAGGGTTAAACTGCATTGGCCTTGTTGGTTGGTGATAGACACCTGTGTGGTGGCGGAGAGGGGTGGGTCGCCCTGAAGAGTGTCAGGAGGGTCAGCAAGTCGAGCTAATGTGATTCTTTGAGAATAATTCATGTACCCAGACTATTGCTGTTTACATTTTCTAAACAATAATAAACTTGCATAGGGTTTAAAGGGTTGTTTTCCTGAACTTGAATTGGATTTCAATTAAGGTAGCAAAGAGAATGCAGAATTACAGATTGGATTGAAATTAAGCAATTGCTATTAAATTGAAGTGAAATTAAGGGAAATAACCATAATAATTAACTGTAATTTTGAACGGGCAGACAGAGATATGTTTGACAGTTTGATAAAAGTTTAAAAAGTGTAGTGTGTAGTGTAGTACATAATGTTACAAAAGCTTTCTATTTCAGATAAATGCGGTTCTTTTGAACTTTCAATTTATCAAAGAATCCTGACAAAAATAAGTAAGAAAATAGATAGATAGATAGATAGATAGATAGATAGATAGATAGATAGATAGATAGATAGATAGATAGATAGATAGATAGATAGATAGATAGATAGATAGATAGATAGATAGATCATTTTCTCAACACAATTTATACTGCCATTATATTGCTTTTCATAAGTACACTTAAGGAAACATTTTTGTTTGTCTCATTCCTCAAAAAGAAGAGGAGAAATGGAAAGATAATTCCAATGAGCAGTTTACCCTTTACTTTAAAATATCGTATAATTTCCCCTTTCTCAGCGAGACAACTTGCAAGTACAGTGGGCAGGAGTTCTGAGATTCGTTTAGTATATTTTCAATAACAAACCTCATTAATCAACCGGCAGATCAAAGCGTGACGCTGCAGATGAATTTTAAATATTTAAACCCTCCCCCCCTTTTCAAATGCTATGAGTGATCAAAGCATTTCACTTTAATTTCACAAGTCATTTTACTGGTAGAGAAAGGCATAAACAAAGATACACACAAAGTCCAATTAAATGTCTGGGATTTTCTGTAAACCTTCCCTGCTCTGTTTTCATTTCTGAACACTCCTCTCGCTTGTGAAAGTGAAGCGTGGGGAAAACGCAAGCAGAATGAGATAATTAATTATTGCGACTGTTTATATATGATCTGCCAAGGAACTTTAAAGAAGCCATCAGTCAGTAAAAGGAGGAAAACGCTTTGCAATGTGGCAGTGATTTGAGTTTTTAGTTTAAAGGTAATTACGGTGCCTGATAAAACAAATATACTTAACCTTTCATTCTCTCCCAATTTCCTCTGCCATTCTGACCGCATCTGCATGCTTGGATGCCATTTTTTTTGCCATGCCATTTCTAGTGGGCTGTGATGGGCATTAATCTAAGAAGGAGAAAATAAGGTATCAAAATGGTGGAAATGAATGTCATGCAAAGCACCAGGTACTTCATTTCTGCGGTCTTAATGTAAGGCAGACTACATTTACTTCCTGCAAAGTGATTTTCCATTAAAGCCAGCCAGGACAGAGCAGTGGTGAGTATTAGTCAAGCTTACTGTAGGTCACACCTGTTACCCGAGGCTTTACTTCTATGCAATCTAAATGTGAAGTGTCAGCTCCCCCACAGAATCCTGATTTCAGAAAGAAACGCTCCAGCACCAAATTCATTCTCCGTTCCTGTCGCGTGTGTTAACAGCCAGCCTATTTATAAGCCTGCTTAACTCGCAGAGCCTGGGGCCAGGCCATCTGACTCAATGACTGCAGTAAAACTCCTAATATACACCTTGGCAAACGTCTCCATTAGGATAAATTACTTTTTCCTTTTTCAAAAGGTGAGGCCATGGCATGCTAATTGGACCCAATCATGTTTGTAATCTAATCCAATTAGAGATTGACACTCTGCTCATGGAAACCTTAATTGGGATTTTGTGTCTGTGTGAAGCTGTCAGGAGGAGAGTTATAAGGGAGGAAATAATTTGTGTTCACTGTAAACTGGAACCAAGATGAGGCCTCTTAATAAAATGACCAGCTTCCTGATTGAGTTTTAACACTTGGGAGAAATCCTAGTGTCAGTCAAGCATTATGCACTTTATTGCAACAATTGTATATGCTGACTGTATACGTAAGTTCGTGAAGGGATAATTTGCCCAAACATAATTTAAAAATTGTCATTCTAAACCTGTATGAATTTCTTCAGCAAAAAAGGGTACATGCAAGTCTATACAAGTCAATGGGGTCCAAAACAACAACAACCTTTATTAAAAATTGCGTGTGATTCATAGAAAATTAGAAATACATGCAAGTTTGGAACAATATAGGTACATAAATGTTGACAGTATTTTTAATTTTAATGAAGTATCATTTTAATCAAACTTCTGCAATGCCTTTTACTTTTCTCAAGAATTTATTGATTCTATCTATGCATCCAACAATCGATTAAGCAAATGGATTTCTTCCAAGGTTAGGGCCAATCGAGTGTTGCACTAGCACATCTTCCACAGTTGATGTAATATGATGCGCTCTTCGCGAAATCTGGATTCCGCACCTCCCCGGCTGTGTGAGAGGAAGCTTTTCCCTGGTGGATCCGCAGGGTTTTCATGAACAGGCAGATGGAGAAAATATTGTTGACATTAAACTGTTCCTCTTTTAAGGAATTGTTGTGACAAGGTGGAGCTCCCATCACTCGAAATAGCAGCTGTGTACTGTTTACAAAGAGGCCCAAAGCAATGTTTGTTTCCACTGAAATGGTGGCAACCATCTCTTTCTGTCTTTCCCCTCACTGCTGCTTCTTTGTAATGAAAAAGCTGCTCACATTAGAGGTTCCGCCTCATATTTTGCTGTCATTTGTTTTTCTTCATCGCACCCTTTCCACCGGAGTAATTTAGTATGTACTGGAAAGGCTTTCATTTCAAAAGCAAACATCATTATTTCCTATTTGCAGCGTCAAAAAAATGGACGAACGTGCCCCCCCTCCCCCTCCCTACCACTTCTATCTGTATTGTCCTCAGTATAATTGTGAGTTCAGTTAAGCAAGTTAAAAACGCAAACTGGTGGAACCCTGAAAAAGGAAGCTAATGATTTGTCAGTGTGAAATCTCCAATGGCGAGTCAAATCAATGAGCTGTTCCAGGTTCATAATTACTGCTCTTTTTGCCAGCATAAGGAAAAATCAATAAAGTCAAGTACATGAAGCACGAAGCACCCCGTTGTGTTGTACACAGAGCAAACAGACATCATGTGATTCACTATACAGTCAGTAACTACACAGACCCCATCACACATGCTATTTATTATTATTATTATGGTATATTATTAGTATAGGGACCAATTCTCACTATTAACTAGTTGCTTATTAGCATGCCTATTTTTCAGATTGACTGTTTATTCGTACTTATGAAGCATATTTTCTGCCTGACCATATTCTATATCCCTAATCCTACCCAATACCTAAACTTAACAACTACCTTACTAACTATTAATAAGCAGCAAATTAGGAGTTTATTGAGGCAAAAGTCGTAGTTAAAGGTTTGTTATAAGTGAGAACTGGACCTTAAAATAAAGTGTGACCATTATTATTATAGCTGTAAATGTCAATGTTTATGTCTAAAATGTATACAAAATGCATGATTTAAATTCAACATATCATAGTAAAATGATCATTAATGTTTGTGTTTTTTTTTTTTTTTTTTTTTTTATAGCGTGACCCTAATTCTAACCCTTTTTTCAGGAATATGTTTTTAACCCCTCAGGCACATGGAATTCAATTTTTAAACACCAAGACCTATTTAGCTGAATGTGTCAATTTGAAATGTGACAATAAGCAATTCACTGAAGAAATGCAGAACGTATTAAGTGCTCTCTTTTTTTGTAACTGACAAAACTGCACAGCCATCTTTCCATGGCCTTTGACCCTGACCTATTTTTCACTTGACCCGCACCAATCTCACGTACTCAGCTTTAATGACCTGTTTCCTGCAAATAACACTGCACTTCAAACACACCACAGGTTCTACTTTTCAAATAGCATATCAGTAATTTATTTTTTTTCATTTAATAATTCTATGTATTTCCATTAAAATTAAAAGAGAATAAATTCCAAGACTGTCTATTTTATTATGTTAAATATCTACTTAAATAAAATATATAGTACACTGTAGTATGTTAGTTTAAAATGTTAAAAATATTTTAATAAAAATAAATAAATAAATTAGATTGATAAATAGGTAATATATTCTAAAATATATTATTATTTAATATTTGAACCATTTATTTGAACCATTATTTAATATTTGAATACATTAGGTTACACCAACAAACAAGCAAAAACATATCCTTGGAGAAATAATTGCACATTACCACTCTTTACACTGTAGCACAGCATTTACTTTTATTCCAATATATGTACAGTACAATTTGGTTACCTTAATCTTAATATTAATATATTGTCATACAGTAATGCCACTGATAAATTTATCCCTACATTTCTTTTGAAGCTAAACAACAAATCTCATGCTGTCCTAAAATGTCTGACCCATGTGCAGCTGAGATGACTAACAGAATTCAAAATGCATAAAAATGCAAGATGTCAGTGAAACTCAGTCATGTGCCTATAGCCATTCCTTTTTTTATTATCATCTTCATAAAGTGAGGCAGTCAACCCCCAGCACCCCACTCCAATCTATTCCACATCTCCAAAGCACAGATCATATCTCCAGTGAGGTTTGAGAAACTTTCATCTGACAAATGGTACCACTTTCCTCACTGTCTTGTGAGAATGTATCTTTCTCCATAAATCTGTTGATGACAAGCACCCTTTTTCTTTCACCATTTTATCTCAGCTGCACCTCTTACAAATGGGCCTCTCTGCTCGCAGACAGACAGGCTTCTCCGGCACACAGACGCACCTTTCATCTGAGACTAGGCACAAATGTCACAAATCTACGTCAGGTGTCCGAACAACCACTGTGAGAGTGAGACATCTGCACTATAAACAAGAAGGCAAAAAGCTGATTTCTTATATAATGGCAATCCAAAAAAAAAAAAAAAAATCACTTCAAGAGTCACACTCTTCCCCCTCCTCCTCTTTCCAACCTTTATTCCTCTTTTTGATGCTCATTTGTTAGTAAGATAGATTTAAAGAAAAAAGAAAAAATGTTAGAGACATCAGAAGACTGAAATATATTTTATTCATATATCTTGGTTAATTCGGAGTAGAAGCTTTCATGGAGATCCCTTTGTGCTAATTAAGGAGGTGTGGAGGAGAGAGGTGAAACAGTGAAAGGGAATATTCTTTCGCTCTTAAGTTGAGCAGTTGGAAACTCATTTCAGCTGCACTATTTTGGGATTTATCATTGTGTACACGATCTCTGTGTTAATCTGTGAAACACCTCTATGACATTTGTACAGTAAAGCATAATGATATATCCCTCATAACAATGTGTGGGAAGTTGCTATTTGCATCAACACAGCAATTATACTACAGTTCTGCTGTTAACATGACTCCTTTATGTTTACAAATCACTCAGCTAGAAATGCACCCTACGTTGAGCTGAGTTATTAAATGGACTGCTCATTTCCACCAAAAGCTGCTTTTAAATTTTGCTAATAATACCTCCTTTCAGCCTTTTCCTAAAAGCCAAATTAAAATTTCATAAGCTGGCCTCACATTTTCATCCCCAGAATCTCTATTAAAGCTGTTTGTCTGATTGCTACTATGGCTTCTTTATTCTCTCTGCACTTAATTTTAGTCATGAGTGCTGCTTTCTGTCAGCAAGCACACAGCACCCGCACTAAACATGACTTTGGTGGTAGATTATATTATAGGTGTGTGCATAAGGAAAATGTAGGCACTTTTATAATTTTCCACACCAAAATACACTTCTGAAAATAGTAATAAAAATGTGATCCCTTGTTTAAATCCTTTAAAAGTGTTCTCTGTTGTTGTTTTTTTCTCATTAAAACGTTATACACAAGAAATTACTAGGATATGTTTATGAGGTTAGCTCACATGATATTGGTTTAAATTACTGGTTTAAAAAAAGCAGATTTATACATGGAGTGGGTCACTTCCTATCAGCGTATAACCATCTTGAGATCACATGACTAGCCAAGCCTTTCAGAAGAGATCATCTGGGCATTCTATGACCCCTTTAAGATAGATTCTAAGAAGTTTGTAAGAATTTACCAAAGTACAAGAATTTCTCAAATATTTTAAGACAAAAAATTTCAGGCTTGTTGTTATGTAGATTACCATATTAGTCATAATAAGCGTGATGAGTATTTTCTTTGTGACTGACTTGAGGGGAGTTCAAATCAAGTCAAGTCATGTCATCTTTATTTATATAGCGCTTTTAACAATACAGATTGTGTCAAAGCAGCTTTACAGTATCAAATAGGAAAATAGTGTGTCGGTAATGCAAAAGGATAATAGTAAACTTTTCTATCTCAATTTTCAGTTAAATGCATTGAATTCAGTGATGTCACCATCCAGCTCAGTTCAGTTCTAATAGTAGTTGTGCAATCAAGTCAATCAAGTTCAACACTTTGTGCATTTTTTTAAAAAATGCTTTGTAAAAATAGCTATTTTATTGATCACTGGTGTCACGGAGAGTTCCCATTATATTAAAATGCTTAATATTTAAAACAATCTAATAAATTCTTTAAACGTCTTACTTATGGGGGTTTAAGAAAAGTTGGAGGTTATCCACCTTTAAAGTTTTTTTAATAATGATTTTTAAGAACGTTCTTTTCAGGAATTCAAATTCTTCTCAAGTTTTGTCTTTAAAATCTTATGAAAAAATTGAAAACATTCTTAACAGATGTTTTTGGGAAAACAAAATATTATTTATTCTAAAGTTAGAGAAAATAAGAAGAAAATGATCAGTTTCTGAAAAAATAAATGTTTCTGACTATTTATTTCAAAATGACAATCTCTGAAGGGATTTGACAACCACTAGGCAAAGCTGCATCTGAATCAAATTAGCTCTAATTTATTATGATTTTAATCATCAATGTGTTTTTAATTTAATTTTCACAGGGGTAATGATTCAGAGAAGAATGTCTTCAGAGAAATGAGAGTGATTTGATGAGAGACATCAAGTCCCTGTATCATAGTGGTTAAATGAGGTATACACAACAAAGCTGAGCAAAGAGTCTCAGACAGCATAGACATTTCTGTTTTCCAACTTTGTATGCTTCAAAGAATCTTAGTTAAAAAATTGTATGGTGTGACTTGAGGCAGTCTTTAGTTTTTAGCTCCTGTCATTTGAAAGTGGTAACTAGTGCTGTGGGACTCCTCGCCTGCTCGCAGCTCATTTAGCTGATGTGTTTGTCCCTGGTGACTTATAAACTAAAGTGACTTATGCATACAGTGTTTTAATTGCTAATACAACACTATTCTTTTATTTGTCAGTGATCTATAAGACCTCTTTAAACCTTTTACCTTCTGACTGGAGTATTTTTTTTTTTTTTAACTTTAATTTTGATGCAGCACAGGTATCATATTATGTTAAATACTTAGTGTAATGAATGTGTCATGGTGAATTATGCTAATTGTTGTACCATGCAAGTTAATCAAGCATAGATGATAAGAACATTCCCAAGACAAAGGTTAATATTAGCACAGAGAGTTTCTTCGTCTAACCTCTTAATTAACCAAGTAGCCTCTCCGTCTAGTCACATTTTACTCATCAGTGTAAATGGTGAAAGGGTAGAGCAAGCCACAGAGAGAGAGGTTAGATCAACATTTGTACTTCATTAAACTTCATGTAGATAGTAAGAGCTGTGAAGATGTACAACGCAATGGAGTGTGTAAGTTTAATAGGGTGTAAGTGCCACCGGCTCATAAAGTAGTGAAAACTGAGCAGTGTGGATAAAACTTATCAGGTAAACAGTTTATTTTGGAAATGATTATCTGTTGATCCAAATTTGCAGTTTTTTTTTTTTTTTTTTAACTGAATACGTTTATCTTTTTATTAAATGTGTCTTATACAATTAGAACAATTTAGTATAGGGACTAATTCTCACTATTGTGAGAATGTTTATCTGTCATTCCTTTTGGTTTTAAATTTATATGATTTATTATCTCTGTTTTATGTGTTTATGGTTTGATTTTAATGTACAGAACTTTGGTCAGTCTCGTGGCTGTTTTTAAATGTGCTTGATAAATAAATGAACTTGAACTTGAACTTCTCACTATTGACTAGTTGCTTATTAGCATGCCTATTATTAACATGTTGGCTGTTTATTAGTGGTAATAAAGCACATATTCTGCATGACCATATTCTACATCCCTAATCCTACCCAATACCTAAACTTAACAACTACCTCACTATTAATAAACAGAGTTTATTGAGGCAAAAGTCCTAGTTAATGATTTGTTAATCGTGAAAATTGGATCTTAAAGTGTGAGCAAACATTTGAAAAACAGCAAAATATATATATATATATATTTTGGTGATTTTTGTGATCAAAATAAAAAAAAAAAACCTCTGATATTTCTGATCCCTTGCTAAATAAATAAATAAATAAATAAACAAACAAACAAACAAACAAACAAATAAATAACATCTCTGCTGAAAAGCTTGTTTACATGTGAAAGGACTAGACAATATTATTTTAGAATTTATTGCATTTTCCGCTGTTTTAAGTGGCCATGAGAGTTGCAGACTTCCAGCAATATAAGCACTAGTGACTATTGGTGTAAAGATGTTGGTGTGTCCAGTGAGATGGCCAAAAATATCTTACATACAATGGGATACAAATATATATCTACCAATGGGAATGAAGACAGTGGAGTGGATCCTCTGTCATCTTTGTTGAGTGTTGGCAAGTTGAGTAACAGTAAGTACTTTTCCTATTTTATATGACATGTTTCTGACCAGTTTTCCTGAACAATGGTGTAACTCGCTGATTAACTACATAGTGGGATGCATTGTTGCAGAAACAAGCCAGTCATGACAGTTTACTGAAAAGCTTTGTCGCACATCCATTGTTCGAACCATGTTGATTAGAACTGACGTTAAAGATGTAAAACAGGTGATGGAGCGATAACTTCTGATAATTAATCAGCTCAACATCGAATTCATGTAAAAATTATTGGTGTAAATTTCAAACATGGAATCCGAGGACTGCTCCACTATTTTTGCTCCCTTACGTCACTCCAGGGTTCCCCTGTGAGCAAGTATGCATGTGTGCACTCTTCAAAAACGTTACTTTAATCCTCTTAACAAATAAAAAGATATAGAATGAAGTTAGTATTTGTATGGAAAGATCTAGATTGCACTACATGTCAGCTTGTTTATTTTGCCTAATCTTAAGTGCATAATCTATTTAAGTCCATATGTCATACTAACATGGAACTTTGCTTCTAACCACACATCGAGAGCTGCAGTTTCACCACAGAAATTTGCAATGCTGTTTGCGAATGTTCTTAAGAATAACGGATTCGGGAAACTCCAAATCATTTTATGGTAATGACGGAATTTAAGCTAACTACCAACATAGCTGGCTAACTATGCTATTGGGAAGCACACCTCAGTACAGTAACTGGTGACGTATTGTATGAAAGTTGCTAGAAATGTGAATTAGGCTTCACGTGTTAGAAAGGTAGGTTAGGTTGATGAGTTTAACGGTTGGGTGGGTTTTTCAGTTAAACTGAGCCATAAAACTCCAAATGGTTTGTTGCTACCAATAAGTCAGAGGTTATGTGTCACTTGGAAATCTTGCTATCAAGGTCATGTGTCACTAGAAATCTAGGGCTGACGATCTGTGCAGTGAGAGAACGTCTCCATTACTCCATCAGTGCAAATTAGATGCACAAATTATTCAGAACCTTTCGTCCATCATCAGCGGCTCTGAAAAGTGCTTACTGGGTTTAACATACCACAGAGAGCTTAAAGTGCACTTATTTATTTCAAAGAAAATATTTAACGCTACCGAAGCGTCCGGCCTCAGCAGATCTCAAGTGGTCATCCACGCTAAATTGGTGGTAAGATTTACCAATGAGCCCAAGCGGGCTCTGCAAATCGACTTGCCTTTCTCAAACAAATTAATGAAAATTCAGTTGCAGCGAGCGGCCCTCCCATACCCTTAGCGCTACAGCGCATTTGAAAAAATCCTCCTGACTGACATTATGACTGAGACAGTCTTAAAAAAAGTCAGTAAAAGTACATCCCAATGTACTGTGTTAATATGAGGGAACTGATTCTTGATTCTCCAGTGTTTTAGCGGTATTTTGAATTACACATTGCATTGTGTTTTACAGTTGAAGGAAAAAGTCCTGTTAATTTTCTGTCAGGACATTATCCTTCTTTATTCTTTTTCTTTTTTTCCCTTACAGTGCAGTCATCCCACTTACACAGTATATGAAAAGTGGGAATTTTTTACCTAAATGTGTTGTGAAATTGTCGAAGAATATATATCAAAAATATCAAAGCCGCAAAAAAAAAAAAAAAAAAGAAAAAAAAGAATCCAAGTGTAGGGATGCACCGATATTCAAATTATGACGGATACCAATAAATAGATAATTACTTTAATGTTATGGCAGATAAAATAATCTTCAATTCAGTCTAATTTGTTTATGAAATGCCAAAAACTAAAATTCTACAAATGAATTTCGACATCATTATATTAGCATGCAGTGTTAAAATATATAGCCTAATCATTTTGAGCTTTGCTTAAGATAATATTTAACAGTGCTATTTTATTTGTCAATATTTTTAAAGATCAACTTTATTTTAGAATTAGATGATGACAAAATCAACAGGTGAAGTTAAATATCCAGTAACAGATGATACCTATATCAGCTGATAACCAATAGGGAACCAATATATTGTGCATCCCTACATTTCACAAGAAAAAATATCAATTTTCAAAAATTAAAACTTCAAAATTGTGACAAAACATATTTTTATATTGTCAAATCACAGTGGGAAATTGTGATGAACTGTGCTTTGCTAAAACAAAATTCACACATGCACTAAAAAAATCATTTTGACATTAGTTGCTTAAAGTCATTGCAAACATTCCTCAGAAAGGTAAAGTAAGTTAAGAAAACGTAGACACTATGTTTGATATTTTGCTATGTAGCAGTGACATTCAAACTTTAAGTGTCCAAATGTGTTTTGGGGCTATTGTACAGATTTTTTTTTTTTTTTTTTTTTTTCTACTGTTCAGCTTGGAAAACTTTTGAAAAACAACTACAGGATAGACAGACACATAACCCTAAACTTTACATTTATGTGAGATACATGTATACTGTATTACTGTCCTTGCTTCATCCTACATTACTGAACAGTGCATGCAGCATACAAAGTGAGTAAATAATTCTGCGTCTCAAGCTGTCAACCTCATCTTTCTCTACCAATCTCCTGTGCTCTTTTTCTCTTTCTTGATCACACAACGCTTCTCTCAGCCCTGCTGAATGCCCATGGCATGCCCTGACTTGCCTTCTCATTGACTTCCACCAAACAGTAGAGTCCAGGGCCAAAATAATTTGTATCTGTTCAATAAATCATTAAAGACTGTCATGCTATGTTCTACACTCTTCTTCTCACCCTTCTCTCTCCCCATTCCCTTCTCTCAAAGGTCTTGTTAATGTTTCAAAACTGCACATAAGACACAGCAGCCAGACGCTTAATTTGAAAGGTGCCCATAGGGCACCTGCAGGATTTTTTTTCTTCGACTCCTCTCGCCTCTGTAGTGTTAACACCTAGTGCATTTCAGATGGAGGATGTCAAGGCTAGGGGGCGAGGGGGAAGATGGAGGGACAGGGGGAAGAATTGTACAAAGTGTGCCCTCCAGAAACAGCTTTTACCCTAAAAACTTCATCTGATGAGTGCCATACGATGAAGCATGGGGTTAAGTGCTTTAATGCATCAGTTTTTAAATTGTAAAAGGTAGATAGAGTCAGTCAAAAGCACACATGACGGCCAAGGCAAATTTAATTCTAAAAGATTTATGATGTTTTGAATTACACCTCTCAATATTTTCCTCAATGTAAAGGTTAATTTCATGTCACTGCAGCTTCTGAATTACGTTTCAAAAACGAAACGCAAATTTGAGCAGTTGAGGAGCACGTAAAAATGAAAAGCAGGATATTAACTACGGCACAGCCATTAAAAAGTCATGTGGTTTCACTGTGATGTGCTTGCTGACCCATGCAAAAAGTGTCCTGACGAGTCAATTTAAGATGCACAAAACTAACGAACTGCAAAAAAATGCTTTTTTATGCATTAAATGCCTCTTGGAAACTGTCGATAACCTTAAAAAGTCTAATGATTTCTTATCAGTGCTTGAATGAACCGTAAAATCACCTTCTGAGATATTGACATTTACACAGTCATGAGCAGCAGAACTCGAGTCTCCATATAACAGCTGACGGCTACTTATTCTGAAAGAAAAACAGCCTTAGTGCTGAGCTATGGAAACCAATGCTGTATGCATTCATTTCAGATAAATAGTTAACTCTCGGCTTCATAAATAATAGATAAATACTCATTAATAATTTGATCAAAAATATCCCCGAGCAGTTTTTGCCTCATTGTACATCATTTTTTAAGTATGTCAGATGAACCCTCATTTATTTTCAATTCCATGCCATGTCTGTGTTTTGCAAATTTGTATATTGGTCTTTCTACTTATTTATTTTACAGATACAGTTTTAATATTTGATGTGTAGCACTAAATTACATTTGTTTCCTTTTTATGAGGAGACTCAGCAAGCTAGATACAAGAGGAAGGGTGCTGAGATGTTAATAGTGAATGTTATTAATGTCCATAGAATTCAAGAACGTCATTAATTTTTAACAAGAAATGCGTTCTGTGCATGAACTGTGGGGCTAATTTGCCTTGTGATTGCTGATGGAAATTATTCAAATTATTCTAACCTTATTTGTTTACTAAAGAAGTACAACTGAAAGACAATGTTTTCATTGGATTACAAGTGTGATTGAAAGGTCGGCTGGTTTCATCCAGCAAGAAAGTAGCCAGTGTGTTTTTTCCCTTTGAGCAAAGCACTTAATTGAGAAAGTAATGGTGACAGCTGTAGTAAAAAGCAAAATATTACCATGACTTACTCAAAATGCTTTGGAATTAAAATAAGTTAGATTTTGTCTAGAGTTCACTGCTGTATGAGAGCTCTTGTCAAACAGAAATTTCTTGATTTGGACTTTTGAGCAATACGTAGTCAGCTTTTCCTAAGCAAACCATGGCTAACAACAAGAGTGGTGGTCAGAACTAGCTGCTCATTACTGAGAGGAGCTCAGTTCCTGTCTCAGAGCCCTGCTTCACCCCAGGGTGCTAACACTGCTCAGAACCCAGTCAGCAGCAGGTATGGGTTGAACTTTCCAATGAAATTATGCTTCTTGACATCTGCCCAAACAGTGCTTAGCCAAACACCAGGAAGGCTGTTTGTGAAAATCTATCACAGTTGAGGGCACTGTTTGTGGCAATCTCTGCACATCTGTGCTGGAGATGTGAGGGGCTGGAGGTGGGGTCCAGGAGGCATAGATGGAGTAATCATTATTGAAGGACAGTATAAGCAGTGCTTGGCCGCCTGACTAGAAATCAAATTTTCCAATGTTCTCTCCTGATCCTGAGTTGGCCGTAGGAGTAGGTCAGTGCACAGTATGAGGCCTGGCACGGCCAGGTTCGCTGGCGCTCACATGACTATTTGTAGAGTGAGGAGGTGGATAAATGCCATTACTTCCAGAAGGTTTATCTTAGAGATGTGGACCATAGGCTCACTAAAAACTACATTATGGACATAAAACATAAACACTTGGTGTTTAAATATCCAAATTTACAAGAAATAATTACATTATTCACCCTCAGTTGGTGTGGTCATATCTTAGCTTTGCTACATCAAGTGTTTGCTTTTGACAAAAGACAAAAAAATCAGGTGTTCTGATGAAAAACAAAGTTTATTAAAAACTTCAAGTTGTTCATTGGTTTTGCTGTAAGAATAATAATAAAAAAAAACATTTTTCATGCATCACATATTTTTTAAAACGTTGTTGTGTTTGACATGATTGTTGAGTTGTGAACCGTGATGCAAGCACATTATGAAACTTGGACGAGAAGTGATGTGGAAGCACAGAGGACAGTCACTTCTTGCACAAGTTTCATCACGCTTCACAACGTGCTGACGTTCACAGCTTGCTGACAGTTGGCCAGAAGCAATTGTTTATAATTTAAAAAGTTTAAAATATTAGTATTTTCTTCACACACACTTATTTTACTTCAGAAGACAATGACTCATCAGCTGGGGTTGTATGGATTACTGTCAAGTTCATTTTGCGTGGTTTTTAAAGTATGCTTTTTGAGGGACCCATATTGCTGTTTATGGAACTACATTATCTAAAAAGCTCCACTTGGCTTCCGCAGATAAAAGAAAGTCATATACATCTGGGATAGCAAGAGGTGGAGTTTCTGGGTGGAGTATCCCTTTAACCTGAGAACCTTTCTGACTGGTTAAGAGTTGTCCAACCAATTCAACTGAAATGACCAGATGAAACAGTTTGCAAAGAACTGACTCAAATTTTGTTCACTTACAAATGGGAAATCAATAAAATCATCATAGTGTGGTGTAGTGTTTTTTTTTTTTTTTGTCAAATTAGTTAGGCGTGAACCCCGCCACCTAACCTTAACCCTAACCCACATTCATAACAGTGCTGGTTGCCTACACAACACTAACCCCTAACCATAAACTAAACAATAATACTTAAACATAATAATACGTTGATAGCACATCCCCTACTGTTTATTGCAATTGGATCCATCCATGATATTTCTGAACTTTTCTTGACATGATTGAGTGTTTGAGTTGACCAATGAAATCAACTGGCGGGATAGAGTTTGTGCTTAACTGATTTGGGGGAGAATAAAAATAACCAACCTAGGTTCACTGGAAATACGTACCTCTACATACATTTTTGCAAAACTGAAAAAATGTACCTATATGTGCGATTCACTGCAGTTTCCAGTTGAAATGAACACTAGAGGCAGTAAAACTCCGACAACTTTTATTCCTTTTCACACAAAGTATGATTTACAGGTACAGTTTTGATTAATAAAGGTTAATTTTCACACAATTACTTGCAGAATGTTGTCTTCAAAACAATTTTAACATCCTGCACGATTTGAAAACTGATACTTTTGAACGTTGTCGTCACATATACAGCTTCATATGTATGAGTTTTCCAATTCAATAAGTTTAGTCGGTAGCTCACGCAATATCAAGTCAAGTCAAGTCAAGTCGAGCTTTATTGTCATTCTGCTACATGTGTGGACATATAGTGGAACGAAATGTCGTGTCTCGCAGGACCACGGTGCTACATACTAGTTAAACATAAGATAAACATACAACAATGCAAGTATAGGAAAAGCAATAGAGCTATACAACAGTTAACTATCTGACTATACATATACTAAAAATACTATAACTGCTATACCTAGTTGTCCACACATACACAAACTGAGACTGTACAAAAAACTTTACATAAATACTGTACATGAAATTGTGCAAAAGAGATATATGTACATGAAATTGTGCAGAAAAAATATATATTTTGTACATTATTGTGCAGATTTTGTGGGAGACAGTGCATAGTGCAAAAAGATTTTGTAGTGCAATGCTCAAGTAAACATGTATTATTTTGTAGTGCAATGTTCAAGTAGACATATATTTTCTTAAGAGTCTTTGTGGCAGGGAGTGTTTGTAGAAAGTGTCTAGTGTGCATATAGTGGGATGAGTGCGTTACTACAGGTGGTTTGTATAGCCCACTCACCTGTGTGTAGCACATTCAGGGGTTTGGTCCAGAATTGCACTTAGTAATATTGTCAACAGTTTTTAATGAGTTGGGGGGTGGGAGGGCTGAGGTGTTCATGGTTTCAGAGGGGGACAGGGGGATTGGAGTTAAGAGCTCTCACAGCCTGGGGAAAAAAGCTGTTGAGCAATCTGACAGAGCGAGCTCTGATGCTCCGGTACCTTCTACCTGATGGCAGGAGCTGGAAGAGGTTGTGAGAGGGGTGGGTGGGGTCCTTCACGATGCTGGTGGCCTTGTTGGAGCATCGTGAAAGGAAAATGTCCAGGATGGAGGGGAGAGGGGCACCAATGATCTTTGCGGCAGTGTTTACTGTCCGTTGTAGGGTCTTGCGGTCAGCAGCACTGCAGTTCCCATACCAGACAGTGATGCAGGTGGTCAGCACACTCTCAATGGTGCCCCTGTAAAAAGTGGTGAGGATGGGTGGAGGGAGACTTGCCCTTTTCAGCCGGCGGAGAAAGTGGAGGCGCTGTTGTCCCTTCTTGTTGAGTGACGTGACGTTGGTGGTCCAGGTGAGATCCTCTGTGATGTGCACTCCCAGGAATTTAGTGCTGCCGACTCTCTCCACGGTTGAGCCGTCGATGGTCAGCGGGGGGTGGTCAACAGAGTTTCTCCTAAAGTCCATCACAACCTCTTTCGTCTTACCCACATTGAGGGACAGGTTGTTAGCACCACACCATTCAGCCAGCTGTGCCACTTCCTCTCTGTAGTGCGTTTCATCGTTGTTGCTGATGAGGCCTACCACAGTTGTGTCATCAGCAAACTTGATGATGTGGTTGGAGCTGGACTTGGCAGTGCAGTCGTGGGTCAGCAGCGTGAAGAGCAGCGGGCTGAGCACACAGCCTTGTGGGGCACCTGTGTTCAGTGTGGTAGTGCTGGAGGTGTTGCGGCCGACACGGACTGACTGAGGTCTTGCAGTTAAAAAGTCCAGGATCCAATTACAGAGGGAGGTGTTAAGGCCCAGCAGGTTTAGTTTGTGGATGAGCTGTTGTGGGATTATTGTGTTGAATGCTGAGCTGAAGTCAATGAACAGCATTCTTACATAAGAGTCTTTCTGTTCCAGATGGGTAAGAGCTAGGTGGAGAGTGGTGGATATTGCATCGTCCGTGGAACGGTTTGGACGGTATGCAAACTGGAGTGGGTCCAGCGTGTTTGGAAGACTGGACTTGATGTGCTGCATGACTAACCTCTCAAAGCACTTCATCATGATTGGGGTCAGTGCTATGGGACGATAGTCATTCAGACAGGACACAGGTGACTTCTTTGGTACTGGAATTATGGAGGTGGATTTGAGACACGTGGGGACGACTGCCTGGCTCAGCGAGATGTTGAAGATGTCTGTTAGGACATCCGTCAGCTGTGCAGCACAGTCTTTCAGTACACGTCCAGGTATGTTGTCAGGGCCCGCAGCCTTTCGTGGGTTAATCCTGGATAGGGTCTTCCTTACGTCGACTGGAGAGAGACAGAGTACCTGGTCGTTTGGAGATGTGAGTAGTTTCTGTGCAGGTGTGTCGTTCTGTATCTCAAATCGTGAGTAGAAGTGGTTGAGTGCCTCTGGTAAAGATGTGTCATCATCACTGGCCTGTGGCAGGGGCTTGTAGTCAGTGATGGTCTGAATGGCTTGCCATAGGGTCCGAGTGTCTCTGCTGTCTGTGAAGTGATTGTTGATTTTTTTAGCATACTGATGTTTTGCCTTCTTGATGCCATGAGACAGATTGGTTCTTGCTGTTTTGAGGGCTGCTTTATCTCCTGATCTGAATGCTTCATCTCTGGTCTTTAGCAGCCCACGAACCTCTGCTGTCATCCATGGCTTCTGGTTGGCACGTGTGGTGATGGTTTTGGTGACTGTCACATCATCTATGCACTTTTTGATGTAAGCAGTCACAGTTTCGGTGTACTCCTGCAGGTCTGTGTGGTTGTTGTAGGTGGCCGCCTCTTTAAACATGTTCCAGTCTGTGTCCTGGAAGCAGTCCTGCAGTGCTGAGGTGGCATTGTCTGGCCATACTGTGATCTGCTTTTGAACCGGTTTGGTGAGTTTTAGAAGTGGTCTGTATGCTGGGATTAGCATAACAGAGATGTGGTCTGAGTACCCGAGGTGGGGGCGGGGTTCGGCTTTGTATGCGTTCTTAACTGTTGTGTAAACAAAGTCCAGCGTGTTGTTTCCCCTTGTTGCAAAGTTCACATGTTGGTAGAACTTTGGCAAAACTGTCTTTAAGTTTGCGTGGTTGAAGTCACCGGCTATGATGAAAAAGCCGTCAGGGTTATTTGTTTGTTGTTCGCTGATGGCGCTGTACAGCTCGCGAAGCGCGTCCTTTGCGTTTGCACACGGAGGAATGTAAACCGCGACAATAACAATGGCCGTGAACTCCCGCGGCAGATAGAACGGTCGACACTTCACAACCATAAACTCCACCAGTGATGAACAGTGTTTTGTCACTACCGCAGCATTGTTACACCATTCTTTGTTGATATACACACACAAGCCACCCCCGCGAGTCTTACCAGACAGTGATGAATCTCTATCCGCTCGGTAGCAGGTTAGGCCGTGCAGCTGAATGGCGGAGTCCGGGATGTTGTCGTTTAGCCATGTTTCAGTGAAAACAAACACACAACAATCCCTTTCCTCATGCTGTGTAGATCGACTGAGTTGAATTAAGTCCAGTTTGTTTTCCAGAGAGCGAACGTTTGAGAGCATGAGTGTTGGAAGAGCCGGTCTTGTGGGGTTAGCCCTCAGCCTAGCTCGTATACCTCCGCGCTTACCGCGCTTCCGTCCTCTCTCACACCGCTTGCGACGCCGCCTTGTGCGGGTAGCGTCAGTAGGCGAGGCCGCGGTCTCGAGGTCCGGCTCCAGCAGTAAACAAAGGCCTCGTAGCTTCTCAGTAGCCGCCGGCGAGAGTTTGAGTTTGTATGTCTTGTCGATATCCAAAAGACTTTGGCGATCGTATATGTATCTCGGAGTGATCTCCCGATGAATTAACGGTAAATCGACACTATTTGGAGACGAACAGACGACATTAAAAGACATAAAAGCACCGTCTTTGGGACCTGGAGAGGCCGCAGCGTCTGACCGCGCCGCCATCTTGGTCGTATTAGCTTGGTCGTATTCGTATTAGCAATATGGCATTGTACTTAGGTGATAAAGAGCTTCGGTACGAATCCTCATGAAACTACGGTTCAACAAAACGGCTTAAATCCGATTAAGAAAGTTAAAATAGCAAGGCTGCATCAGCGAAAACGTTTTTATATTACTTTTGCATTTGTTAACACTATCGGGTAGGTTTAGGTTTGGGTTTGGTGTAAGGGATATTTCCAACATGATAGAGCATTATTTTTTAGCGACACTCACTGGATATTTGAATTCTGAACGGCCGCAAAACGTACCTCAAGCAGCATAATAAAAACGCTGCAATACGTGCCTGTATGAACGTAATAAATACGTGTCACGGTCACGTATGAAATGTGTGTTTAAGCGCCACTCTCTGGACATTTCACTTTGAAACGGCCGCGAAACGTGCAGTAATTTACATAATTACGGTGTTGCAGAAATGTATGTAGAGGCATGTATTTCCAATGAGCCTGGAAAGTACATTTTTATCATGGGCAGAAACTGACACATATTGATTAATGAGCCAGTAAGTGTTTGCTTGCCAGAATATTAATTAATTTCCTTGTAAAGGCAAGAGAAATCATTAAGACAGGTGAGAAGACCTTGACTTCACAAGCCCAACAAAGGCGCAGGGAGCCACAGAACGTCGGCTAAGTAGATGTAGAGAGAGAAAGAGAGAGAGAGAGACAGTAAGCGAGAGAACGAAGTTCTCGATTGGTTGCCTCTTTAGGTCATTCGCCTGCCCTGCCCCTGACGTTCTCTCACCACATCAAACCACCATACTGCGCCAATTAGCACAGCCACTGTGGAGAGGGAGCCGTGCTCTATTCCTCCTTATTTATCTCTGTTATGAATCCCATCATCTCGTAATTTTCCCTCTAAAGGAGCTGTAGTGAAGATCAAGTGGCTGTGTGTGAGTATCAGGGCAGGAGGAATCACAACAAATTAACCAAGAAACTTTGCAAATAATCACATCCTGTTTTCTCTGCATCCACTGTTCTTTTCTGAATAGACCTCACGTGCTTATTATAATTTTTTTCCCCAGAACTGGTTCTTTGAAAACTGCTCCTTGATCACATAAATCCCAGTGCTTTGGGCACACTTACTGCCTATTGTACAATTGTAAAGTTCTCGTACAATAAAAAAAATAAAATATAGGTTTAAAGCTTCCGCTCTGGGAAAGCACCAGTGCTGGGGAAGCCTCATGGCTCCGCTCAATTATAATGGAGTGTGTGATGGAAGATGTAGGGCAGGCTTGGCTGGAGGGATCCACAGGGGAAACCTGCTCTGGGTCTACAGTGAGAGTTGGATGGTAACAGACCTGTCTACACTCATAGGCCTCTGCCTGGAGCACTCTCACCTGCCCTGGAGCCTAGAGGAGGCCATGCACCCTCCTTATCATCCCACTGTGTGCTCTGTAGAAACTCAACCCTGATCCCACTCTTGACCACTTTACCATGGACCAGTGTTGAGGGATGTGGGCTAAGAAAGACCTTTGAACTGTTACAGACATAGTGTATTTTATTTAACAGTTGTTACATTTTTGAGCACCATGAAAAAATCAATAAATTGCTTAAACTGACAACTTAAATCAGTCAGCTAATTAAGTTTACATTTTAGAGGTACAATAGATATTTTTGTAAAGTTGGCAGTATTATAGCTACTCAAAGAAACCCATTTAGTCCACATACCTATTTTGCTGTGATGTACTGGGCTAATGCTAACTGAATTTTTAAAGGGTTAGTTCACCCAAAAATTCTTTCATCACGTACTTATTTTCATGTTGTTCCAAACCCATAGGACTTTTTTCATCTTTGAATCCAAAATGAAGATATTTTAAATGATATCTGAGAGATTCCTGTCCCTCCATTGAAAGCCTATTCCACCAAAACTTTTACGCTTCAAATATTTCATAAGAAAATATCTTTCTAACATTTCTCTAAGCGAGACGTCTAAGCTTCCATTTACCATGTTTGATGTGCTTTATGTATGTGCATTGGTCAATGTTTATATGTAAACAAAAGCCTACATTATATATCATTATATAAAGCAATCATGTCTTAACTTGGATTAAACAGCTGGATTCATATGGATTTCTTTTATGATCACTTCATGAACTTTTTTGAACTGTCAAATTTGGGGGAATGAACTTACAGAGGGACAGAGATTTTATTAAAAATATATTTGTGATTCAAACAAATGTCAACAAAAAGTCTTTGGGACAACATGAGGGTTGGTGAGTTAATAAAGACATAATCTAATTTCAGATTTTTAGATGAACTTTAACTATTTTAGATGTGTATTGAAAACTGTGTACCTAAAACATGAGAAGAACCGATCATTATACAATCATACAAATCTGTTATCCTAAATCCATATTCTTGCAGGGTCCTATGTTTCTATTGTTAACCTTGTTTTCCTATGTTACTCTAATCTAACCTTAACATTGGGAACATAGGATCTTTGTCATGTTTTGATTGTGCCATAAATCTCTTTATATTTTATCTAGGCTTATATGTTAGCCATGTTAGGCTAGTTAGCATAGACAATGTAACAAATAGACAAAAAGACAAAAGTTTATTTATCTCCTCTGTCAACGTGTAAAACAACATCTGATGTGTCATTTACCTTCTAAACTAGCACCACTGTATGGAAATGCTATGATTGACAAATGCCTTTAAGCTAAGAATTGAATGGTTTATAGAATATGAGAGCCATTCTTAAAGGAATAGTATAATTCTTAAAGGAAAATAATTTTCACACTGACTATGAGTGACCATGTACAGTTACAAGTCTTCAGACGCTATACAACAGATTTATACAACAGTTTAACAGTCATAGGGTCAGCAAGTTCATTTACATTCACAGATCATGTTAATCAGGTTCACAAATTCAACTCATCCAAGTGTCCGAGAACCTACTGACTCAATAGCCAGGTTTCCATCTAGTCCAGGTGATATGTGAAAATAATGTTCACTGTTTCATAAAAGCATGAAACTTGGTACACTTGTATAGTTTGCGGCCCTAAACATTTTCAGAAATGGATCCATCGCAGATCTCAGGCTTCTGGAGGGGATGTAGATTCATAAGAGTGAGGAGGAAGTATAGGGTGCTGAGCCTATGGCTGTTCTGTAAGCAAACATCAATGTCTTGAACTTCATACGAGCCGCAACCGGTACCCAGTGCAAGGAGATGAAGAGAGGTGTGAAGTGGGCCCTTTTGGGCTCATGGAAGACCAGTCGTGCCGCTGGATTCTGAATCATTTGTCGAGGTTTGATTGCCCATGATGGAAGTCCAGATAGAAGAGCATTGCAATAGTCCGGCCTAGAGATGACAAGGGCCTGGGCAAGAAGTTGTGCAGCATGCTTTGTTTGGAAGGGCCTGATCCTCCTGATGTTGTGCAATGAAAACCTGCAAGATCGAGCTGTCTTTACAATATGGTCCTTGAAGGTCAGCTGGTCACCAAAGAATAATTTTTGATGAACCTAGCAGGAAGATGAAATCATGCTGTAGAGTCGGAGTGGCAAGGGAAAACGAGAAGCTCAGTCTTTGCCAGGTTGAGTTGCAGGTGATGTTCCTTCGTCCATGATGAGATGTTTGCCAGGCAGCCTGAGATTCATGCAGCTACTATTGGATTGTCTGGTCGAAATGAATGATAGAGCTGTGTGTCATCAATGGTAGAATTTGGTAGGAGAAACCATGTGCTTGTATAATGGGTCCCAGTGATGTAGTGTATATGGTGAAGAGGAGGGGTCCAAGAACTGATCACTGAGGAAACCCTGTAGCCAGTTGATGTTATTTGGATACCTCTCCTCCCCAGTGTCAAAAGTGGCAGATAGATCCCGCAGAATAATAACTGATGATTTGGAATCAGCTTTTGCCATCTGCAGGGCTACAGTGTCTCAGTTGAATGGCCTCTGCTGAAACCTGATTGGTTAAAGTTCAGTTGGTCATTCTGTGAAAGAAATAATGTAACTTTGTCTATAAAGTTGTGAACCAAATGGTCCATTCAGTGAGAACAACAAAGGAACAGCATTTCCTCAGGAACGTCTTGTAGATTGCAGGATCTCCAGCGGAAAGGTCCTAACAGCATTGTTTCTATCCCTTTTGTCTTTAGGTATAAAATTATATCCCACAGAATTTTGGGATAAGCTAGGATTCATACAAGGGTTAAAATTGTTTGAAGGAAGACATGCTAAAATCGCTATTGAAGAACTGCTACACTACCATCTTCAATAAATTCTTCTCCCCACAAAAATTTTGGTCAAGCCTACTTAATTTTTTTTGTATTAGAGACATCTAGTACATTGGTGAACCACCCAAAAGACTGCTCAGCAAAACTACAGTAAAGATGATGATACATGGGGCATTTTTTTTTTTAGGTTAGAAGGGGTAGTATGCACTGGCCTGTCTAGACAGATATTGTCTTGACAAGAAGTTAAAGTGGATCATAACTACGGTATAGATGAGAAATGTGTGGGTGAGGGAAGATAGGATGACACTACAGAGGAAAGATGGAAGGGTGAAAGGGAGCGTAGGTTTTGCCTAAAAGTAACTGGTAGAGGAATTGGTGGCATACAGGTAGTAATATGTAGGTTAAATGTAATAAAGAAATGAGCAGAGATGTCTGGAGGTTTTGGTTACACTTTATTTCGATAGTCCACGTAACTTTGTAACTACATGTCAACTAATTCTCATTAATTTGCAACTACATGTCTACTAACTCTCAGTAGGGTAGGTTTAGGGTTGGTAGAATAAGTTGACATATACTTGCAAAGTTTCTCATAGTCAGTAGGTTGTACGTTGTGGACCCATCAAAATAAAGTGTTAGAAGATATTAAGTAGAAAGTCTACTAATGCTCTAATGATTGCTAGGTGACATGTAGTTGCAAAGTTACTAACTGTTAGTAGAATGTCTAAAGTGGACTATCAAAATAAAGTGTTACCAAGGTTTTACCAAATGTTGTCTGTGGTTCAACTGCATGTGTAAATTAAGTCAAGCTGGTTGCCTGATTTGTTAGTGCTTGTGGTGGTAATACATTTGAGATTGAATGAAGCTAGGAGTGGAAGTGGAAGTCTGCAGTGTAAGGCTTCTCCAGACGGACTTTTTAAGTCACCAAAGACTACAAGTGGACTGCCATCCACAGAGAATGAGGACAACAGCCCATACAGCTCCTCTGTAATGGCGCCCAGTTGACCAGGAAGCCTATAAATCGTCACAATATGAAATTTAACAATCTGTTACCATAATAGCATGAAACTCAAAATAATTTTTATTGCATAGGGAAGAGTGGGTTGAGTATTTCCAATTATTAGAAATGAGAAGACCAGTACCCTTCCAACCTGACAAGGGGGTGTGAGAGAAAGGGAAGTTGTTAGAGAGAACAGCAGGGGTTGCGGAGTCTTCTGGACCAATCCATGTCTCAGTCAAGCCCAAGATACTAAGAGTAGACTGAGAAGCAATGGCCAGAATGAAATTTGTTGACAGCTGACTGACAATTCCAGAGACCCACAGAAAATGACAGAGGTGCAGCAGAAGAGGTGCAGATAGAATACAGCTTAGCAAGATTGTGTTGCCGTCTACGTGTGATGTTAGAGTATTGTTGAGAGAGAACAAGAATGTATTGGAAAAATACTACTTCCTACCTAACTCTGCCTGAAAGGTAAGGAAAAATACACTTACTTGAGATCATATATTTTTTATTCTTTAAAACAATCTTTTATTGTACTATTGCATAAAATATTAGTTAAGTTGGTGTGTGGTGGGCTGCACATTGGTTGTGGCTTCCATGTAAAGTGCTTTGAGTACCCAGAAAAGTGTTATAAAAATGTAACGAATTAATAATTAATTAATTAAAACAATCTTTTATTGGACTCTTGAATAAAATATTAGTTAATTATCAAAGAAAGAAAAAATTAATTGCCATAATATGGACTTTTGTAAATGTGATACTGTGATGCTCAGATACTGTTATTTCCTTCTCATGTTGCTGATTTCACCATTAACTCTTCACCTGAACTGTGTATGTTTTTGTATATGGTATCATTGTAATCCTTGACCATCAAAACATAGGGATAGACATCACCTTTTCTATGTTATCATGTTTGGTTCAGGAGATATGACACAAAATACATAATTTGGTTATGGCAGAAAGTAAAATGGTCGCCCCTGGCAACCATGAGGTGTTTTTGCGATGGCTCCATTTCTAAAAATGTTCAGGGTCCTAACTTGTACAATTGTACCAAGTTTCATGCTTTAATGAAAAAGTGAACATATCACCTCAAATTTTGCACATATCACCCGGACTAATCCAAAGTTGTGAATTTAGCTTATGCACAAAATTGGAATATTGCATAAAACATTTGCAAACAAGCATCATTTCCATCCAACGAGTCAAAGAGAAATACATTGATGACAGACTTTGCTCGGGCAATACTTCAAAATTCGCATAGCTAATGATCCCGTCACAATGGTTCTCAACAGCTTATTAAATGGTAACATTACAATGTGAATTTGTGTTTGTTCTTTACACAAACCTATGTACTTCGGGCTCTGAAGTCTGATATAAGGCTTTGATATATAACCCGAATTCCAGAAATGTTGGGACGTTTTTTAAATTTGAATAAAATGAAAACTAAAAAACTTTTAAATCACATGAGCCAATATTTCATTCACAATAGAACATAGAGAACATAACAAATGTTTAAACGGAGAAGTTTTACACTTTTATCAACTAAATGAGCTCATTTCAAATATGATGCCTGCTACAGGTCTGCAACAAATGGCTGAAAAAGCAAGAAATTTTGAAAAGATTCAGCTGGGAGAACATTTAGCAACTAACTAAGTTAATTGACATCAGGTCTGTAACATGATTAGCTATAAAAGGGATGTCTTAGAGATGTAGAGTCTCTCAGAAGTAAAGATGGGCAGAGGCTCTCCAAACTGTGAAAGAGTGTGTAAAAAGATTGTGGAATACTTTAAAAACAACATTCCTCAATGTCAAATTGCAAAGGCTTTGCAAATCTCATCATCTACAGCGCATAACATCATCAAAAGATTCAGAGAAACTGGAGAAATCTCTGTGCGTAAGGGACAAGGCCGAAGATCTTTGTTGGATGCCCGTGGTCTTCGGGCCCTCAGATGACACTGCAACACTCATCGGCATGATTCTCTCATTGACATTACTAAATGGGCCCAGGAATACTTCCAGAAACCACTGTCGGTAAACACAATCCGCCGTGCCATCTGCATATGCCAACTAAAGCTCTATCATGCAAAAAAGCCATATGTGAACATGGTCCAGAAGCGCCGTCGTGTCCTGTGGGCCAAGGCTCATTTAAAATGAACTGTTTCAGAGTGGAAAAGTGTTCTGTAGTCAGATGACTCCAAATTTGACATTCTTGTTGGAAATCACAGATGCTGTGTCCTCCAGGCTAAAGAGGAGGGAGACCTTCCAATGTGTTATCAGCATTCAGTTCAAAAGCCAGCATCTCTGATGGTATGGGGGTGCATAAGTGCATATGGTACGGGCAGCTTGAATGTTTTGGAAGGCACTCTGAATGCTGAAAGTTACATAAAGGTTTTAGGGTGCTTTCACACCTGGCCCGTTGTTTCGGAACCTGGCACGTTTCCCCCCTTAGCTCAGTTCATTTGGGCATATGTGAACATGGCAATCGCGCTCGGATCAGCGCCAAAACAATCGGTCCGAGATCGCCTGAATGAGGTGGTCTCGGCTCGATTGAAAACGAACCCTGGAGCGGTTCGGTTGTAGTGAGAAAGCAATCCGATCCAACGGACCAACGAATCACCCAGATAGCACACGTACGTCTGCAAGATGTTTGTTAAAGATCTCTTGATCTGGAAAGCATCTGCTGTCTACAAACGTCTGACAGACGTCTTCAGATGTCAGTTTTACATACATTCTAAATCATAAACATCTTAAAGACATCTAATAGACGTCTATTTGACATCTAAAAGGAGACGTCCTATAGACGTATTGCAGATGAGCAAACACTCTAAAAAATACGTCTTGCAGATGTAAATGCAGACGTCAAAAAGACATCTCCGAGATGTTACTCAAGATGGCGGCGCGTGCACACGCTGCGGCTTCTCTCTCTCCCGAAAGAATGGTGTTTTCGTGTTTTTTATCTTGTGAGACGCCGTGTTTTTGTACGTCTTCGTCGCGTCTATCTGTCCTAAAGCGCGCATACAGTCGTGAGTTTCTGCTCGACGTCGGCAGAACCACATTTTTAGAGTTAAACTTCGCGCACGCCGAAGAGCTGCGGGACCTCGGTCTGCTCCGGAGGCCTACACCATCACCGACCCCCACTACTGCATCTCGCCCAGAGCGGAGGCGCCACAAGCGGCGCGAGAGGAAGCAGAAGAGGGGTAAGCGCGGAGGTATCCGGGCTAGGCTAGCAGCTAACCCACACAAGCCAGCTATCCCCACCATCGTACTGGCCAACGTACGCTCTTTGGACAATAAACTGGACCACATCCGACTACTACGCTCATATCAGAGGACTGTAAGAGACTGTTGTGTTTTTGTTTTCACGGAAACATGGCTCAGCAACAGCGTGCCGGACTGCGCCATTCAGCTCGACCAGCTAACATGCTATCGAGCGGACAGAGCTCTCGTCGAGGGAGGTAAGACCCGCGGCGGCGGGCTTTGTGTTTACATTAATGACACGTGGTGCCGCAACGCTGTTGTGGTCTGCAAACACTGCTCGCCCCTGGTGGAGTTTATGATTATTAAGTGTCGGCCGTTCTATCTACCGAGGGAATACACAGCCATACTACTCGCTGCTGTATACATCCCTCCCAGCTCCAACAACAACAGGAGTGAGGCACTTAATGAACTGTACCAGCACATCAGTGAGCAGCAGACAGCCCACCCAGATGCTTTTCTCATCTTGGCGGGGGATTTTAATCACGCAGACCTAAAGAGAGTGTTCCCTAAAATACACCAACATGTGAACTTTCCAACACGAGGAAACAACACTCTGGACTTTGTTTACACCACCCAGAGAGGAGCTTACAAGGCCCTTCCCCTCCCCCATCTTGGCACCTCAGACCACATCACTGTCATGCTAATGCCTGCATACAGACCGATCGTTAAAGTCACCAAACCTGTTCACAAACAGATACAAGTGTGGCCAAAAGGGTCGTCAGAGGCACTTCAAGACTGTTTTGACACCACTGACTGGAATATGTTCAAGCAGGCTGCCACATATAATAACACCACAGACCTCCAAGAGTACTCAGAGACTGTCACTGCCTACATCACCAAGTGCATTGAGGATGTAACAGTCACAAAGACCATCACTGTCCGGGCCAACCAGAAGCCATGGCTGACAGGGGAGGTCCACAGACTCCTGAAGGCTCGGAACGCTGCTTTTAGAGCCGGAGATGAGGTGGGCCTGAGGACAGCTAGGGCCAATCTATCCCGCGGCATCAGAGAGGCCAAGAGACAGTACTCCAGGAGGGTAGCCCATCGCTTCAGCGACAGCAGAGACACTCGGAGCCTGTGGCAGGGGATTCAGACTATTACGGACTACAAGCCCCCACCGCGCACCTGTGACAGCACCATCCCCCTGCTGAATGAGCTGAACGCCTTCTTCGCTCGCTTTGAGGCACAAAACAGCACCACTGCACAGAAGACCCCACCTCCTCCCGGCGACCAGGTGATGACGCTGTCCCCGGACAGTGTGAGGAGATCCCTCAGCAGGATCAACACACGAAAAGCTCCGGGTCCTGACAACATTCCTGGTCGTGTACTGAGAGACTGTGCAGCGGAACTCACTGATGTCTTCACAGACATTTTCAACATCTCGCTGAGTCAGGCTGTTGTCCCCACATGCTTCAAGGCTACCACCATCATTCCAGTCCCGAAGAAGTCATCTCCATCCTGCTTCAATGACTACCGTCCAGTCGCACTTACTCCGATCCTCATGAAGTGCTTTGAACGGCTAGTCATGCACCACATCAAGTCTGCCCTCCCCCCCTCCCTGGACCCCTTCCAGTTTGCATATCGGTCCAACCGCTCGACCGATGATGCCATCGCCACTGCCCTCCACCCAGCCCTCACACATCTGGACAAAAAAGACTCATATGTCAGAATGCTGTTCATAGACTTCAGTTCAGCATTCAACACAATCATCCCTCAACAGCTCATTCACAAACTGGTCCAGCTGGGGCTCAACACCTCTCTGTGCAACTGGCTGTTGGACTTCCTGACTGGGAGACCTCAGGCAGTACGGGTCGGCAGTAACACATCCAGCACCATCACACTGAACACAGGGGCCCCCCAAGGATGTGTGCTGAGCCCCCTCCTCTTCACTCTGCTGACCCACGACTGCACACCGTCACATAACTCCAACCTTTTCATTAAGTTTGCGGACGACACGACTGTGGTGGATCTCATTAGCAACAGAGATGAGACAAACTACAGGAGCGAGGTGAGCCGCCTGGCCGGGTGGTGCAGTGACAACAATCTCTCTCTGAATGTGGAGAAGACGAAGGAGATTGTTGTTGACTTCAGGAGAGTGCACACTCAGCATGCTCCTCTGACCATCAATGGTGCGACTGTGGAGAGGGTGAGCAGCACCAAGTTCCTAGGTGTGCACATCACAGAGGACCTTTCCTGGACCAACAACACTGTAGCACTGGCCAAGAAAGCACAACAGCGTCTCTACTTCCTCCGCAAACTGAGAAGAGCCAGAGCCCCGGCCCCCATCATGTACACCTTCTACAGAGGCACCATCGAGAGCATCCTTACTAGCTGCATCACTGTGTGGTATGGCGCTTGCAACGCGTCCTGCCGCAAGTCACTTCAACGCATAGTGAAAGCAGCTGAGAGGATCGTTGGTGTCTCTCTCCCCTCCCTCCAGGACATCTACAACACCCGTCTCACCCGCAAAGCCCTCTGCATTGCAGGTGATCCCACCCACCCGACACACAGCTTCTTCAGTCTGCTGCCATCAGGGAGGAGACTGCGGAGTCTCCAGGCCAGGACCAGCAGACTGAAGGACAGCTTCATCCATCAGGCTGTCAGGAAGCTGAACTCCCTCCCGACCTTGCCCCCCCTCCCCTCTTTTGCCCCACGCACCACTGAACTCTGACCCTCCAACCCCCCCCTCCCTTTCCCACTTACAAACTGTGACCCGCACTAGTCACTTTGTGCAGCATTGGACTGATCACTACCCCATCCAGCATTGACTGCAAACTACCTCCTAGGTCAGTTTAATTAAGACTGTTCTCTGAGCTCTTTAGCTCTTCATCACTTTAACACTGATAAGCTCTTTTGCACTACACTCATTACATCTGCACAGTTTTTTTTTGCACTACACCCATTATATCTGCACAGCTTTTTTTGCACTACACCCATTATATCTGCACAGTTTTGTTTATTTAATGGTTGCACTATCTGCCATGTGCCTTACGCCACTTTAACTATCTCTTTTTTACAATGTCCTTACTGCATATCTGTATAGTTTGTATTTATATATATTTAAACTGTAACTATCTGTTTTTTTACATTACTGTTAGTGTTTAGTGTTAACTGTATGCACCAAGGGTCTGAGAGTTACGCAATTTCAATTCTCTGACAGAGGCCAGCGGGTAAGTGCTGTGCAGGTAAAACCTCACTCCCCGATCTCAAAATGAGGCGCTCTAGCGACAGACGCTAGAGGCCGTGGCCTTTAGCCTTCTTGTTAGAGCGCCCGCCTCCCATGCCGACGACCCGGGTTCGAGACCCACTCGGAACGAGGTGTGGCAGGTGCGGACCCGGGGGGGTTACATTGGTGCCGTGACCCGGATGGGAGTGAGGTTTAGGGGGGTGAGTGTGACAGAGGCCAGCGGGTAAGTGCTGTGCAGGTAAAACCTCACTCCCCGATCTCAAAATGAGGCGCTCTAGCGACAGACGCTAGAGGCCGTGGCCTTTAGCCTCCTTGTTAGAGCGCCCGCCTCCCATGCCGACGACCCGGGTTCGAGACCCACTCGGAACGAGGTGTGGCAGGTGCGGACCCGGGGGGGTTACATCTGTATGTATGTGCTGTACATGTGGTGGAATTGACAATAAAGCTGACTTTGACTTGACTTTGACTACATGTGCTATCAGGGCAGGCTATATCACACTGTAATTCCGTAAGTTCCGTGAAAAGCAGTGGGTGAGCACGTCTTCGCCATTCAAAATCAAAGCGCGTCTTTTCATTTTATAATGTCTTATTGCTCTTCGTAGTAGGTGCATTTTAACAATGTTTTCCTGATGAATCCTGGACTCCTGCTCAGTATGATAAAATTAATAAATATATCGACAGCTAAAAAAAAACAAAACAAAAAAAAAACAAACAAAAAAACAACAACAATAAGCCCTCAAAGCTGTTGTCATTCCATCCTGATGTGTGTGTGAGTGTGTGTGTGAGAGAGAGTTTGTTTGCCTCTCTTTCCAAATGAATCATGTTTATTGTTATTCCAGCTTCGTGGAACTTTGACCAATGAGAGGACAGTTTACTCGCACGTGACTTGTATTAACTATTTTGGTCCATTTAGAAAATTTGCCTTGTGAAAGCGAACTGCACTAAGAATAAAAAGCAACATTGTAATAATTTTAATCAGTGTTTCGTAACAAAGCAATCGATCTACAGGTGTGAAAACACCCTTAGAGCAACATATGCTCCCCCTCCAGACGACGTCTATTTCAGCAGGACAATGCAAAACCGCATACTGCAGCTATTACAACAGCATGGCTTCATAGTAGAAGAGTCCGGGTGCTGAACTGGCCTGCCTGCAGCCCAGATCTTTCACCTATAGAGAACATTTGGCACATCATTAAACGAAAAATACATCAAAGACGACCACGAACTCTTCAGCAGCTGGAAACCTTTATCAGGCAAGAATGGAACCAAATTCCAACACCAAAACTCCAGAAACTCATAACCTCGATGCCCAGACATCTTCAAACTGTTTTGAAAAGAAGAGGAGATGCTACATCATGGTAAATATGCCCCCATCCCAACTATTTTGAGACCTGTAGCAGGCATCAAATTTGAAATGAGCTCATTTTGTGCATACAATTGTAAAATTTCTCAGTTTAAACATTTGTTATGTCCTCTATGTTCTATTGTGAATAAAATATTGGTTCATGTGATTTGAAATTCTTTTAGTTTTCATTTTATTCAAATTTAAAAAATGTCCCAACATTTTCGGAATTCGGGTTGTATACTCATGGTGAAGTTCTTTTTCATTCTATTTCATTCTAAATATGTGTTGTGTAATTTCCTCTCAATAACAAAATAAACACAACATAAATGACAGCGGTGAATAAACAACAGTTAAGAAAGCATCTGATCATAGAGATGTGGATATGATTACACAAGCTCTACAGTTCAGCCCTCCAGTCAATTTACTTTAAATCAATGAGCTTTACAGTATTAAACGGTGACAGTGTCGCTTTCATTTACAGTAGAATCTCCAGTGCTCTCCAGTGAGTTAATGTTTTTACTTTGCATTTGACCTCAACGGACTGAGCAGA
Organism: Spinibarbus caldwelli; assembly: GCA_039654775.1. Lineage (NCBI taxonomy): Eukaryota > Metazoa > Chordata > Actinopteri > Cypriniformes > Cyprinidae > Spinibarbus > Spinibarbus caldwelli. The sequence continues at coordinate 16,453,163 of CM077236.1, read as the reverse complement.
AGAAATAACATAGAGAAGATTTCCACGTCAAAGGATTGGAGCCCCAGAGCACACCTATCTGTCACATAATTGCCATGGATTTCAAATATTTCAATAGTGTTTTATATTTCAAATATTTCAATATTTCAAAGGTGTTTATCAGCCAAATGGATTTTTGGCAAGCTCCCAAAACCTTGGTCTGATTTTGTTCAAAATTACATCACATCAGTCCATTATTCGATTTCAAGAATAACAGGCAACAGTTCTCAGTCTAACAACTTTTACAACTTTACAACAATTTGTATCTGTTCTTCACATAAAACTGCAGAATTAAGGCTCTGATATGCTCATTCTTGTTCGTTCTTTGTTTAGGGGTAAAAAGAAGTTTGGAATACCTAATGTTAGCGAACCTCTCAACACTGCAATTCAAATTGCAACTTCATTTTCTATTAAAAAGCAGCTCTCCAGTGTGTTCATGTTTTTCTTTGCATCTCACCTCGACGGACTGAACAGAAGAAATGAACTGGAGAAGAATTCCACATCAAAGAATATAGAGCCCCAGAGCAGATCTACCAATTACATAATCACCACAGACCAATGGTGGTTTGAAGGTGTTTACCAGCCGGAGTGGACTTTTGGCAAGCTGTTTCGAACTCCTGAAACAAACATCATTTTGGCCTGATTTTCAAATTACATCACACCATTTCATTCTTCGATTTCACTTGTATATCAGGACCTTTAGAATACAGCACACAAGTGAAGAAGATTTCAGTTCCTGTCAGTGGCTCTATAATGTTGACAAAACACATGCATGCATTCCTTGTCTATCACTAGCACATTTCTCTCCTGACTAGCGCTGGAAAACAAGCAGGTACAACCCAGCCGCCATATTGATTAAGGCTAAATAAGCCCCAGCAACACTTGTAGTGAGTGCTTGTTTGTGTCTGTTCATGTCAGGGGCCATTTCCACGGCAGCAGACCCCTGAGGAGTGCAAGCTGCACACTGCAGAGCCACCTGAAATGAGGCGCTGCCTGAGCCAGGCCCTCTGCTCTGCACGCCATCATTATTTTGAAGGAGAAAAACCCGGTTTGACAGATGAACTGGGGCCAGAGGAAAAAACACATCACTGATACGGCACATAACAAGCTCTCGGAAGAGAGCAACACTGATTCATTTCTATGGTAACCTGTATCAAAACAGACTTCCAGGAAGGATCTCTTTGTTTTGGTGCAGGGGGGTGATCATTCTATTTGGTGGGAGGAGGAATTCAGGTGTGAGACCGATGCAGGTTCAGGGGTATTAGCACTCAGTGTGGTGATGAGTTAAATAGCGAGAGGTGAGTCTGCAGTGCTCCCAGAGCTGGACTATGGAGGGATCAGTGTTAGAGTTGCTGTAATTTAATGGGTGAGTTATATTTAGGTCTAGTAGACCTGCAGGGCAGGGGCCGCTGGGTGAGAATGTGAGACGGAGCAAAACTTCAAACCGACGGGGAGGTTACAGGATTTACTTCGGTATGTGGGCTGGTACGGCACTCTACAGTTTCTCAAAGAGAAATGCTCCTATTGCCATGACTCTCAACTCATCCTGATCAAGCTCACCTGTTTGCTCCTGACTTTTATATCTACTGCAAGATTTAGCCTTTTAGCTGTTTCTTTGGAGCTATTTAGTTCCCTTTTGTGATGTAATAATTAGATTGTGGTACATTTTCAGCTTAACCCCCTTATGTTCTTTATTATTGATATATTATGACATTTTCTATGAGACAATGATATCTATCTATCTATCTATCTATCTATCTATATATATATATATATATATATATATATATATATTTATTTATTTTTATTTTTTTTATTTTTTTTTACTTCTCTTTGAGACTCTAATGCTGATGATGATACATGGACCAACTTTTTAAGCAATGTTGCTGGGCAACTTTGGTTAATGCTGGCCTCAACGGGCAACCAGGTGAGACACAGAGCCCACGACCGATTTAATTATTTATTTATTTAATTATTTACTTTTATTTAACCAGGCAAGTCAATTAAGAACAAGTTCCTATTTTCAATTAAAAGCCTGGCAGGAGAATTAATATCTCCTGATAAACATATAAACATATATAACAATACATAAAGCACATAGAGAAAAAAGAATAGGGTCTCAGTTAAAACATTTACAGGTTGAGGTCAGAGCACTTACTAGTAATTTTTTAAATGCACATACTGGAATATTTGTCTCTAGTTTCAATAGCTTTTGTAGCACAATCCAGTCATTTGGGGCAGCAAATTCAAAAGCGGAATGACCATAAGTAGTTTTCTTTCTAGGGATAGTCAAGATGATCTAGTTGTATATGTATTAAAATGAGGTTTTAGCAACTTTTGAAGATATTCAGGTAATAAGCCTTGCAGAACTTTGAACAGTGAATTTCCCATCTTGTATGCAATGATGTCCAATTCAAAAGGAAGTATAACTCACAATAATGTGTTCTGTAAAGTGCATTAGTAATCAATCTAATTGCTTCATGATACATCACATCTACTTGTTCCAGAATACCTTTACGTGCATTTCTATATATCACATCACCATAATCAAACAAGGGTAAAACAGTGGTTTCAACAAGAAACATTTCTTGGCTGACGTGATAAACACAGACCTATTTCGATACAAAAAATTTAAGTCTAGATTTAACTTTCTTCTGGAGAATAGTTATGTGGATAGTCAAAGTCAAAGAGCTATCAAGCCAGATTCTGAGATATTTATAAGAAGATACTACCTCAATGTTTGCACCATCTGAAGTTTTTTATCCGTACAGAAATTTGTTACCCATTTGTTACCCATTGCGAAAGTGCCCAAGCAACATTGCTCAAAAAAAGCTGCCCGGCAAAATAGCTCAAAAAGTTGCCCTGTTTATCATCAGCTTAAAATTCTAATTTGTGAACACACCGTAGCTGAACACTTCCTAGGTTTTCACCAGGTTTAAGGAACATTAAAAGAATTTGAAGGGAATATAGATTTATAAAATTGCTATTATTCATGTAGTAACACTTTACAATAAGGTGTAATTTATTAACATTAGTTAATGTATTAACTTACATGAACAAACAATGAACAATGCATTTATTACACTATTTATTAATCTTGGTTCATGTTAGTTAATGAAAATACAGTTGTTCATTGTTTATTCATGTTAGTTCACAGTGCATTAACTAATGTTAACAAATACAACTTGTGATTTTAATAATGCATTAGTAAATGCTGAAATTAACTGATTAATAAATGCTGTAGAAGTATTGTTCATTCTTAGTTCATGTTTACTAATGTTGTTAACTAATGTTAACTCATGAACCTTATTGTAAACTGTTACCATTTATGTACACATACAGCACTGAGGACCCCAAGATCCTAAAGTAAATTTCAATAGCACATGAAGACAATTATGAGTTGATGTTTATAAAATTAAAACACATCATGAGTTGTTTTATGCTGAATGTCAAAATATCATTACATCATATACATGAGTGAGCCAGGATGGGAACAGGATGACTTTAACAAATGGGGCACAAGCAGTCACAGAACTGCCCTGTTCCCATGAATGTAAAACAATGGCAGGTTGGTGGTAATTATGGGATGTGAAGCCCACTGGCCTAAATATGGGTCAGCACTGATGAATATCCTGTCTGCACGGGGCATCCCTAACCCTGTCCTACCCCTCTCTCTTTTCCCCCTGGTGCTCATCTGAAATGAGCGGCCGTGCATATGCCAGGATAGTCAATAATGGTTAACCTTATTTTTACTCTCCTTTTAGCCCCCACTTTTCTGTTTATCATCCTCAATCTAACTCACTCATGTACCGCTAAGAATGAATTGTGCCCACTGATTGGGTCATTTATTTGCACACATTTGCACAGCAGACTACAATCTGACATAGCCTACTTTACCGTACAGCATCGCTCTAAATTGGCTCTAAAAATTGTAACTGTAATCCAGTGAATCGGCTCTAAAAATTGTTGAAAGTTGCCCTTGTCTGGACATATGCTCAGTTAGTGCAATACTCTTATCCTTCACTAGATCATCATTTGAGGAATCTCTTCTTCCATCTCAGTGCTTTCATACACCAATGTAAAAGGTTCATGCATTTCTGCCATCTACTGGACTGGAGTGTGAAGCACTAGATGGTGCACAGAACAGCAGTGTTGTCTGTTATGATATTTCTATACAGTTGCCTGAATATTTATTTTTTTCACCAGAAATGATCAGAAGACTTGGTAAATAATCAGTACATTGTCTGGACTTTTTTTCTGATACCTGGCTAAAGGGGTCATGACATGGACTTTTTTTTTTACAACCCTTATTTTCAACCCTCATTCTGACCCTCTGTCTAAAACGACCTGTTTTAAGGGATGTGTACTTTAAGGCTTGTAAGTAATCTGTCACTGTTATGATTGGCTATTGCATGTGAGTGTTTTGACAATGTGACCAAAATAAAATGGCCGTTTCCAGACGAAGCATTATGAAATCATTTACTTATGATTTGTGATGCAGCTGCAGTCAGATCTAGTGCTGCTTCATCTTTCAAAAAATGTTTCTTTGTGAACTCTCCATGACACTGTGCCTCATTTACAAAACAAAATCCTTTTACCTGATCCGGGATGCCATTAAAAATAAACTATCCTGTTCTTTATGCTAGGATCCTTCTGATATCTATACAAAGATGCGAACAAGCTTTTTAAACCAAACGTGTCAAAGTGAACATTCTTTTACTCCATTTGTCCAGTTGACGACAGACTCAAGCACTTGGACTGTGTCCGAAAGCAAACGCGCATCTGTATACTGTATCCAGTGTAGACACGGCAGATTGGGGGCCCGCCGAACCGAAGGGGAACTTTTAACTGAAACAAGGGAACGAATATAGAACGCTGCACAGGCCCTGCCTTTATCCGACAGCTTATCAGAATTTTCCGCCCGAGTTCGACCCGAGCATGTGTCTTTTTTCTCTCTCTCTCTCTTCCCCTTTACACAGCTGCTGTAGCAACCATTAAAAAAGTTCAGTTTTGATTTTTAATGGTAAAGTTGTTATATTTTGTTTTGTTTCTTTATAAAGTTAATTTAGAAACATGATTGGAACATTTTATGTTTGTTAAATTCAAGTTTTTATTTTATTTTTTAAATACCAAGCGGCCACCGCCAGACAGTGAGTTGATCATATGTTTGATCAGTTTAGCCTTCTCAAATAAACACAATTTGAGACATAAAAAACTTCATGCATTTCATAATATAAATTTAAAAAATTAAGATAAATGTGTGATAAATATCAAATCATTTGTGCTAAAAGTGGAAGCTGAAGCACGCTTTGAAGGACATGGAGGCGCTAGCGAGATCACTTGCATTTTTTTTCTTAATAAGAGTGGAAAATTAAAATGCATCATAATTTTTCGAAGATACATCATTCGAAGCTGCAAATAGTTTTATTGGTAACATTTTACAATAAGGTTCATTAGTTAACATTAGTTAGTAAACATTACTTACTAATAGTTAGTCAACATTAAATAAGAATGAACAATACATCTACAGCATTTATTAATCTTAGTTAATGTTAATTTCAGCATTTACTAATTCATTATTAAAATCACAAGTTGTATTTGTTAACATTAGTTAATGCACTGTGAACTAACATGAACAAACAATGAACAACTGTATTTTCATTAACTGACATTAACAAAGATTAATAAATAGTGTAATAAATGCATTTTCATTGTTTGTTCATGTTATTTAATACATTAACTAATGTTAACAAATGACACCTTATTGTAAAGTGTTGCCGTTTTATTTGTGTGCACTCACAATATCAACAAAACGCTTTTGTAAAATAAAGAAAACAAACAGGGTGGTTTTGATCTTGAGCAGGAACACTTCACAAAAACTGAACCGAAACTCGGCAAATACTTGCCTCACTGACATGATAAATATATTTATAGAATGCTATAAATTACTACTTTACAACAAAATAATTAAAATCAAATTAATTTTTTTTTTCAATATGCATTCAAATATTTATTCATGTTTATTTCGTGCTGCAAATATTAAAGAGGAAAATTGATTCACATACCGCTTGAACTGAGACGAATGTGGTCATCTCACTACAAATAAAAGAGAGCAAAACACATTTATTGTTTGTATCTGATCTTAAAATTTACAGAAGGATGAGACTTTGTGTTATAATAAAAAAACACAAAGCTTATTGCGATTATTGGGTGGCTTGCGTGCAATGAATGGACTTGAAAACATTAAATATTATTTCCAAGCATTTATATCGTAATTAAAACAGCTTGTGAATAGTCACGTAACGTTATTTACGTCAGAAAAATCAACAAGTTAACTGAGTTGGAGCCCATATCATTTGGGGGGGGGGCCCGTACAAATGTTTTGCATATGGGCCCGGGGCTGACTTGCTACACCACTGTGTGAGTGTCACGTTGCTTAATCAAAACAAGTGTCAGCCGTTAGGTGACTGGATAGCACCTGGTTAATGCGAAGTTTGCTATAGTAAATAATAATTTAGTTCAACTGGTTGGTGAATTTGCCCCTGAATTTGCCTGAGAGCATAGAAACATAAGCATATTTGAGGAGAATTGGAAAGCTCATCATTGTTTATGCTTTCAGCTGCCAATACGAATCTAGCTCAGCTTACACATTTTTACCATTGTAAATACATATTCTGTGTGGGCCTAGTCATGAAATATAAGTCATTGCTGCATGAAGCTTGCTGTTGTTTTAATAGATGTCTTGCCCTTTAGTGTTTTTTTTTTTTTTTTGAACACAAAGTTTTATTAAAGGAAACACAACTTTTTTTTTTTTCTTTCCAGAAAGCAACAAATATGGATAAAAAATTATCTCTTTGCCTTTCAACATCTTTTTAAGACACCTCCAATCATTGACACTGAAGGTGTGCTGGTAATGAAATCAACTTCTGAAGGCTTTGATTTTCAGTCTTAATGAAGGCAAAATAAGGGAAAAGCAGCAGTATCAATCAGTCTGTTTGGTTCTTTCATTTCTAGAACAAGCGGGAAATAATTTGGCACCTGATGCAGAGAGGAGCTGGGCTAAATCAAAGCGTATAAATAATGAACTCTAATTAGCAGCGTGTGGGAGAGGTGTGATGTCTGTCTGGATGGCGGAACCTCTGCCTGTTCTCGTGATCAGTCAATGTGAGAGGCTCACTAACGCAAGAGGAAGTCAGAACTTCTCTGTTAAGGGAGGGAGGGAAGACAGGAAAGTGGGAATAGGGGGACCCACATGCTTCTACAAACACTAATTGAAATCTTAGTGTGCACATATACACACACTCACACATACAGCACACAGTGGCACAAGCTGCACTGTGGTTAATTAAGAATTAACCTGTCCCGTTGTGAAAGGTATTGTACCTATGTTCAGTATTTTTGTAATAATCACTTGACTAAATGAGGGTGTTGGGTAGTTTTGCACAGAATAAAAAGTGGCCTAATTAGAAACACAGCAGATTTGTGATATCCTAGCAATAAAACTGACACTTTACAACAAACACTCACAGGCGCACAAGGCTTGGCACTGTCTCAGTGGCTCCCTGAGTTGGGAGAGGTGCTGGGTTTCACCATGTTGCATCATGGTATATTATCTAACAAGCACAAATGTCACTGTGCCAACAAACATCACTTGGACCTGGTGGTAAATTAGTCCCTTGGTTTACACCAAAATGTGTAAAAAATAGAAGAAGGAAAAAAAAAAACCATTCACTGATGACTGTGCTGCAGTAGGGCCTACTGTTGCACTTATTTAATAAGACGTATATGTTTACTATAAAACCATGATTTTTCCACAGATTTCCTGACATATTTATCTTAAGTGAAGAGAAGAATCTGATTAGACTCATTGGCTGACTCCTCTTCCTCTGTGATGAATTATAAGAGTCAAGGATGCAGAATTTGATTTATCTCCCTGACCTTTTCAATGCAAAGGATACATGTTCTGTACAACCATAATGTGACACGTCAGAAAAAGAGGTCATGTCTGTTGGAAAACATTGGTGCTTCTTGTTCTCCCTCTCTTTTTCTCTCCCTCTTGCTGTCTCCAATGGCGCTATTGTTTAATGTGACAGCACAGAATCCAGCACTGGTCTAAAATGATTTTTGTGCACTTTTACTGGTAATGAAGTGAGCCTTAGCTGACGTGATATTTCCCAGACTGCATTTGCTTAGATCAAATCATTAAAGCGGATCCGTATAAATTGATAAACAGAAATATTAATATTTATTTTTCTCCACTTGACACAATAAAAGAGAAATCAGAATGATTGGTGATGACTTTGATCTCTTATAGCCCATCATCACTTTCTACCTCCTATGAGCCTCTTTAAAGCTGACTGAATTGATCTTAATTGCTCCTAATTTCTTAACAGTTTATCTAGCCTTTAATGCAAAAAGATGAGGAGAGAGGAATAAAATAATAATATAAAAACTCACTCCATATTAAGAGGATGCAGAATTAGTTCAATAAAAGCTTTATATTGTGTAAGAATATTATCGTTATCTTCTATGTTTGCCATAGTTAAAAAAACATTATCGTTACAGTAGAATATTCTGAGCAAAGAGGCACCTGTATTAAAACACATATATAAATTATGTTTATCTCTTATCCTGAATAAGAAATCAGGTCTGAATTGGAAAGGGAGGATGCTATAAATATTAATGATTTTTTTTAAACTTCAAAAGGGCGATAATATGGGATTCTCAGGAGGTGTCTCATCTTGAAGGGGGTAGAGAGAGGGGGGTTTGGGGGAGGGGAGAGAGAGCAACTGTAATTAAACATGGATGTATGCCTTCGTACGGCCGGTCTGGGGTTTGACAGGCCTGCAGAACAAGCCCAGGTGCAGCTGAGCGTGACAGCGAGCTTGTGAGTACAGGCACTCTACACACACATTAGCACCTACCCTGGACAAGAACACTAGCACAGGGAACGCCGACTGCACACGATCCGCTTGAATCTGTTCTGCGTGCGGCAGTGATTTCAGCCTGTGAAAGAATGAAATGGATTACAGTAAGATATAATTAGAAGGTATTCGACCATTTTACCACTTAATAATAATAATAAGTATGGCTGCATATAATGATAAGGGTCAATGACATGAATATGAACATGAATACTCATAAATACATTAAAATGCAATAAATACATGCCAAAATGTGAATCCATGATGAGCACATTTTTAATTTCTGTATTAAAATTCTCTTTTTTTTTTCTTTTTTTTTTTTTTTTTGCGGAAACATCAAATCAGAAATGTCAGGGTGATACAACTGTCCTGATATCATAATTAAGAAAAAAAAAGTTATTATAAATGTTAGAAAATAATATATTAACAACACTGCTTCGCTAATAATAATAATAATAATAATAATAATAATAATAATAATAATAATAATAATAATAATAATAATAATAATAATTATAATGGTGCGGCTCCCCAAAAATGTAGTGATATTTATAATTTAATAATTCATAATATTTGTGGAAAAAAATAAAATAAAATAAAAAACTTTTACTTTAAAATATATTTTAAAACAAGGAAAATGTTTTACTGTTTACTTGGTGGTTCTGAGTCATTAAATATAAATTTTCTAAAGCCTATAAAACGAATATGAATACAAAGAGTCCCCCCCCCCCCCCCACAGAGATACTGTGATTTCTCATTGACTCTCTATCTGGCTATCACAGGGAACACTTTAATATTTTACTGACATTACAGATTGTGTTTATTTGCTAAATTCAGTGGATTTCAAGGTGAAATATGGCATTTTTAGCAGTAGACAAACAAAGAGAGGAACTGCTGGTGGGGTGTTGAGGAAGAAATGGGCTTGTGGGACAGGTGTTTGTGTTCCTCTCATTCCAGCTTTATCTCAGTAATTAATACATGAGAGGCCAAAACGTTTGCCAAGCGGTTTCCAAAGTTGTTTACCGTAAACAATAACAAAAATAACAACCAAGGAAGGAAAATAAAATGCAGGAGTGCAGCACAATGGATGGGCATGTAAGCAGCTAGCTGGAAGGAAGGAGAGGAGAAAAAAAAATTGAGAATAAATGAAAAGACACGAACAGTCCAGGTGGTTTTAAAGAGTGTGCAAGGAAATGGGTGAGAAATGAGAGAGAGGGGAGGAGAGCAATAGGGCAAGAATATTTTTAAAAATGTGGTATTGTGAAATCGACAGAGGGAGAAATAGAGAGAGAGAAAGGAGACAAGGGAAGTGAGGTAGAGAGTGCTAAGCCCCAGGGCTCTGAAGGGGAATTGTAAAGTAATGCTGAGAGAGTGAGCATATCCAGTTCGGGGACGTCTCCACAGCTTTTTTGTCCGCTGCTGGACACCCAGAGAACACGGTAAGTCCCAGAGCTTCTCGACCGGGCTCGCTCTGACATATGCAGCCTTCCAAAGATGAACAACATCACCCCCAGTGCTTGCCAGAAGGTCGGGAAATTGCTCCCATTGCACATCGCTTCTTCTTCACACATACACACATGAACCCTCCCTCCCGTTTCCCCCTGGCCAGGGTAAAGGTAGCTTTTACTCTCCTTAACTCATCTACTCTGAGGGACTGCAAGCTTTCTCTCGCTCACCAGACCTTTTTCCACATGACTTTACCCAGTTACATGCGTGCTAGAGTAAAACCCTTCCTCCTCGTGCTCTCGTACGGGGCTAAATAATGAATAACGGGCCCGTGATGAATTTGGGGAAGATCTTAACTACACCCAACACCTCTTCCCCTACACAGCCCCTAGTCCTCCATAAATTAACCACCGCTCATAATTAGCTACGGAGAGACAGTAGAACAACTTTGAGCATTAATAAAACATGAGCACCAGCACTGTTTGGCTTGCTCTACATGTTTCTTGTGGCGAGGATGATCCTTTTCAGACTACACCGCGATCGCTTACAGGTGGAAAGCGCCTTGAGTACAGAGTGCAGTCGGAGGGCATTCCCAGGTAAAATGATGCCTGTTTGCATGCGAAAAAAGCCCCATTTACCTGCTTTATACCTACCGGCACTCACTCACCTCGTCGTTAGCTCGCTCTTGCTGTCGTGCTTTTGAGACCTTCATCAATTTTCATTGCTTCAAACAGCATGCATGCAGCAGGCGGCGCAGGGGCAGGTTTCTAGTCTACATCCATTTATCCACATTAAACGGGAGCTTTGGGGACATCACCCTGAGAGAGATGAGAGTTTAATGGCACTGTCCCAAATAAGTTTGCGCTGTGTACTTCCGCACTCCATTTAAGATTCATATTGCCTTTTTATGCTTTTATCACCCTGAATAAGTGGCGGCCCAGCCAAGCGTTCACCCTGCCATTTCAGAGCACATTTACCAGCCCAGCCGAGTAAACCCCCGCCACTGAGCCAAAAAAAAAAAAAAAAAAAACCCTGCTCCATACCGGCATTCTCCCCTCCTTATTCCCCCATGTACATTTAGAGCCAAAGAAGGAAGTAACTGCATCACATCCCCACTAGGGGTAGGAACGGTTTGGATTTTTTTTTTTTTAATTTTTTGCATCTTCTTTTTCTTTTCATTTTCATTTGTTTTAACAAAACCCTCTCCCCCTAAGTCCCACTACAGCCAGCATTGCCCCACACTTAGCCATAGCTAAAAGAACTTACTTTATTTGTACCAAACCAAAAAAATTTCCAATTACATTTCCATTTCAGTGGCTCCTACTTAACTACTTGAGCTATTAAACATACACATGCTAACAATGTTTCCTGACAAATTAGCATGTATGATATCAGAACATATGCCAGCGTGCATTAAGCTTTACGAAAGAGACACATAATGCTCTGTTGGACACCGAGGGGAGAGACAGAGGTGTGTAATGTGTACTGACTGAGTAAATGAGCTCATAAAGTAGCGTCTGCCTTCAGGGAGTGGAGAGCTACATGTGCTAATCTTCATCAACATCCGTTCCCTGCCATGTAAAAGAGCAGGAACAACAGAGTTACGCACTCTGGACACGAGCAGCCTACATTAGAGGGGAGTGTTTTCCGGCGCAGGACACCATTACTACCACTCCCAGCATGCCTCAGGATGAGACGGCTGTCACTGAGAATTAGCCACGGGGGTTCTGCCATGTAAACGCATCATATGTAATTGGAAGACAAAAAGAAAAAAAAAAAGGCAAAGGAAAAGTGTAGGGGAAAAGAAAAGGCTTTTAAAATAATCTGCCGGCTCACCGTTACATGTGCCGACAACATAATGAAGCTTTTAGCAACTGTCAGACCGCTGGGCGCAGAATGCGTTAGCCCCGTCCACCTGCTTTCCACGTTTGTTTCATTCTTTTTTCCTCTGAGTGGATCTGTGGGTAACCTTGTGTTGATATTTACTCACTGTGAGTGCTCTTGCTGCAGTTTTCTCGAAATGACCAGTTTACTTGATAATATCGACAGCTCTAGTGTAAAATGTGCTGGCATCAAAGGTCAAAAAGAGCAATGTTTTTTTCCTCCTCCCATCTCCACAGGCCGTCTTCCATCTCGCGCTGAGTAAATCTCAGAGCAGAATCACTTTTCTGACAATAATTTATAAATTATGCACTGCTTGTGTTTTGAATTGAGAAAGGCTTTCATATCTTTTCCATTAACTCAGATTAAGTTTTCATAGTGATGCTGGAGAGAATGCTAGCAATATACACGTCTCATTTTAATGAAAATTTTATCAGTGCTCTTTTCTGTTGTACACTCCTATTGGGATGTCTGTGAATCTACAGCTTGGCTTTTGGACGTGAACTCCCCTCAACCTGCCTGCCAGTGGCTCTGAACGCTTCAATATTTGATGGGCTCTGGCTAACTCAGCCGTAAGAATTCAGCTGCAGAGATTTAACTCTAATGTAAAAATTGTGAACGGATGAAAACTGGGATGTCATAAGTAATACATCTATTCCAAGAGGGGGAACAGCTACCATTTGTGGGGAAGAGGAAAAACAGGAGAGCAAGAGAGACACACAGAGAGAGAGAGGATGAAGAAAAGAAAGGGATTTAAGAAGGAACACTGCACTCTCTTTCTTCCTTTTATGTTCTCAAAATGAAACGCCTGGAAGCTATGAGGCTAACAGCTAACATTTTCCCCTGACTCAATTCCTTGCTCCTCCAATTGATTCTTAATTATGAGCACTCTTTTTCCCTTTCTTCACAACCATCAATAAAAAAGGTCCTTTAATGTCATCTTTCTGAAGAAATGGGCATCACACCACTTAACGTTCATAGGTCAAATCCATTTCAAGGAGCATTATGTTCCCCTCTCTCTTTCTCTCGGGCTCTTTTTCTTTAGCAGACAAACGCGCTCACACTCCCGGTCACCAAACAGATTCCAAAACATTCGGAAAATCTGTCTATACAGTTCTACTGTGTTGATGCACGCTGCCTTCGAAGCGGAAGAGGTCAGCTGAGATGGGTCTGATGAGCACGTTTTATATCTATAGATGACCCCCTTAAGCCATACGCTCCTTGGCACAGTGCATACTGCTGGTAATAGCTCATCTAACAATGACTTCTTTGTGTCGGGGAATCCAAGGAGAAACTCAGTGTGGACAGGGGATGGTGAAACACTTTGTTGCCTTAGTTTTTGTTTTTCTAGTTTCTCGTATGAAAAGCACTGAGAAGAGATATTTGTGCAATCTAATTGTTAAACCAATAGGATTTTTAGCAGTCATAATTGCTATTTTTATGTAACCCTCATATTTTGTTTGGGGTCTCAGAGACCTGAGGTCTTGATTTTTTTCAGTAATAATTTGAACATTTATGCATTGAAATATTATATTGATACTTCATGCATTTCTTTATCTCAAGACAGTTGATTTAAGCGTAAATCTCAACCATGCTCCATGAAAACTTGACATTTATTTTAAGATACATACAGGTGCATCTCAATAAACTAGAATGTCATGGAAAAGTTAATTTATTTCAGTAATTCAAATCCAATTGTGAAACTCGTGTATTAAATAAATTCAATGCACACAGACTGAAGTAGTTTAAGTCTTTGGTTCATTTAATTGTGATGATTTTGGTTCACATGTTGCTTGAAGTCCAGTGTTAAGTTTCCACAGTCTGTGATGATTTGGGGTGCAATGTCATCTGCTGGTGTTGGTCCATTGTGTTTTTTGAAAACCAAAGTCACTGCACCCGTTTACCAAGAAATTTTGGAGCACTTCATGCTTCCTTCTGCTGACCAGCTTTTTAAAGATGCTGATTTCATTTCCAGCAGGACTTGGCACCTGCCCACACTGCCAAAAGCACCAAAAGTTGGTTAAATGACCATGGTGCTGGTGTGCTTGACTGGCCAGCAAACTCACCAGACCTGAACCCCATAGAGAATCTATGGGGTATTGTCAAGAGGAAAATGAGAAACAAGAGACCAAAAAATGCAGATGAGCTGAAGGCCACTGTCAAAGAAACCTGGGCTTCCATACCACCTCAGCAGTGCCACAAACTGATCACCTCCATGCCACGCTGAATTGAGGCAGTAATTAAAGCAAAAGGAGCCCCTACCAAGTATTGAGTACATATACAGTAAATGAACATACTTTCCAGAAGGCCAACAATTCACTAAAATTTATTTTATTTTTTTTTATTGGTCTTATGAAGAATTCTAATTTGTTGAGAGAGTGAATTGGTGGGGTTTTTTTAAATGTGAGCCAAAATCATCACAATTAAAAGAACCAAAGACTTCAACTACTTCAGTCTGTGTGCATTGAATTTATTTAATACACGAGTTTCACAATTTGAGTTAAATTACTGAAATAAATGAACTTTTCCACGACATTCTAATTTATTGAGATGCACTTGTAAATGCAAAAAATATATATATATATTTTTTTTTCATGCTGTATGATAGCATAACATCTCCAATTCCTGTAAAAACTTTATAGGAACATACAATAGATATACTACCCTACCATGTAACAACGTATTGTTTGTTACAAACAATTTGTACCTCAAACAGACAATGTTAAAAGTGAAAAATATGTAAACCAGTGGGATACCGTTTCAATAATGGCTGTGCATTTGGTTTTGGTCAGAGGAACATATTAAAAGATTCTGAAGAGAACAGGTGAAGAGCTTATCCGAAAAATATAAATATAAAAGTATAAAGTCCTTATACAGTCTGCTGAATCATTTATTACAAAGTGAGTTTGAAAAAACAGAACAGAAAAAATCTAGACATTTGATGCAAAAACCTCTGTGGATGACTTATGCAAAGGACACAGTATACCTACAGTAACACAAGCTATTGCTTACGCCATGTTTATCACTTTTTATTACCAATAATAACAGAGCTCCTCAGGGAGCTGGAGGATAAGTATGCCCGGCAGCACTTTTTCAGCCACTTTTAGACTGACTGCATCCAGCAAGCACTCAATGTACAACTCTTACTGGGAGTCTCTCCATTTTGAATGTACACGACTGTAGTGTCTCTTACAGCTGATAAATAAAAAATCATTGCTGCCATGGCACTGATTTGGACTGGACCTGGGAACTACTTTGCACATAATCTAAAAGGTCAAAAAAAAAAAAAAGTCTGTGTGTCAGGACCTATATTGTGATATATATCCAGTGCTGTTTAAAAGTCTGAGACCACATTGAAAGTATGGAAAGTTTTGCACATATTGCAAAAAAAAAAAAAAAAGATAAAGTTAATAAAATAAAGTTTCTGAATAGTTTCTGAAACTGAAAATGATCTGAGCACCAAATCAGCTTATTAAAATAATTTATGATTTCTGAAGGTTCTCTGAATACTGTGATAATGGCTGAAAGCTCTGCAATAACAGGAATAGATTACATTTTAAAATATTTTAAACAGGAAAAGATAGATAGATAGATAGATAGATAGATAGATAGATAGATAGATAGATAGCTAAAATGTGTGTTTAAGTAAATGTTAAACAATTGTAATCATCCTCCCTCAAATCAGGCACATAACATTCAGTATTCACACATCCAATGCAAAAGTACTGTGATGTGAAGTAAAGTGTATAACACGTCCCTCTCTGTGACATTCACCAGAGACCATTAAAGTGAGAGCCAGTGACTGTGGACGGGATCCTGATCTTTAGCTGGGAAATGATCACAATTAGGAAAGCACACTGTCCCCGGTGACATTTAAGAATGCACTTGCAGGAAGTACAGTTGTAATGGCTTGTGAGTATGTGTGTGTATATATGTGTGTGTGGGCACTACTTTTGTCTTTCAGATTTATGTTTGGCTTTCGGCCCTGTTTTGCAGACACTACAGCAGTTTTTACATCTGTCAGAACTCTGCAATCTCTCAACCGAACTTTGAAGCTCATGTTCATACTTTCATCTGATCTGTCTTTATATGTGCCATAACCTACATTTAACATTCTGTTTCTGTTATGAGAACAATTATGGGTTGGCTTTACTGCGTGAAGTCTCTCTGAGGGCATACGCTGTCGAGGAGGACCACTCTCCCACCCCACTCTGTGAAAGTGGCATGAGGAAAAAACATGATTTGATGCTATTATTTTTTGATAGCATCTGAAAATGTCTAATGTTAAACATTTAAGTGCTGTTGCAGCTGTATGGCTATGAAGCGAGATGAAGTGCACTTGTGTTGTATTCCACATCTCCGAGTGTTTTTCTCAAAAGCACAGCACACACCAAGCCACTAAAACTTCTAAACAGTCTAAACTCTAAAATCATTTTAAAAGTAATTATATATATACACTTTTTGTTTTTTCCCTGTGTGTATTTGAAGGTAAATTGTAATATTGATTTGTTTTTGCCTCCTCCTCATAAAGCTATAGGTCACATAGGATGATTTACTTCTGCTGACTGGTTATATGAAAATTAGAGGCTTAAAAAAGACACACAGGCCCTGTCAAATCCAGGTTGGCGTGAAAAACTTGTGACTTTGTGTGACAGACTAATCAGTTAAAAGTCACAGCCATCATCAGATCAGAAGGACACACATCTCCTCTGGGTAGATACACAGCTTCAGGGTTAAAAAGCACATTCTCAACTATCAATAACTTCCACTAATTATATGCTTTGTAATTAGATGCATAATCAATTATGAAACCTTTATGTTTTCCCGGGTGAAAATTAGAATGAGCAAAACCTCGAAAACTGCCTCGTACCTTCACGGTATTATGTTTATGAATTAGCATGTCCTAGCTTATCGTATTGTTACACGCATGCTTCATTTTGATGCGAATTATCCAGAAGCTTACAGTAATCATGATTAAAAGAAAGAAACGTGATCATTTGACCTCTGCATTGTTGAACTGCAAATGATGTGCCTAATCGTCAGCTGTCACTCCCAATCTTAATTAATCCTAATGGAGTATTGATGCCGCTCAACTGTTGGGCTTTGTAATTAGCAATGCAATTTAGATCAGATAATGCACCGGGGCAGTCCAATTACTCAGAGGAAATGAAAAAAAGCTGTGATACGATAATTGTGAAATAAATCATCACCACATAACAGAATTGTTTTTATTTTATATATTTATTTTTGCATAACCCAGTGACTGAATTTATCAAGCTGTAACAATTACTCACAAATGACTGATGCAAAAGAAAAAAATAAATAAATGTTTATGCGATGTTTCCCTGCAGCATTTTCTTCCATTGCAGACGTGGTTGCCCTAATTGATTGCTGCTATCAATGGCAAACAAATCTGTGAAGCTGTCCGTGCTGATATAATCTGACCCCGATTTTTTCAGCTGTCACTCTC
Organism: Spinibarbus caldwelli; assembly: GCA_039654775.1. NCBI lineage: Eukaryota > Metazoa > Chordata > Actinopteri > Cypriniformes > Cyprinidae > Spinibarbus > Spinibarbus caldwelli. The sequence goes on along the minus strand of CM077236.1, from coordinate 16,435,424 downwards.
TGTGAGAAAGATGCCATGCTCTAATTCTCCAAAAGCTGCCTGCCCAGTCAGGACATCAACATGTCTTTTGTGTTTCCACCCCGATAGGGCAATTAATAAAATATATGTTAATAGGATCTTAATTGTTTTACAACAGTGGCTTGACAAGGCATTAAGAGCAAGGAGACTTGTCACTGATCCGTAGTCTGTGGACATTTGTCTCGGCGGTGCCTTGAGCATGGCATATGGTCATCTTTCCAGGCTTAAAAACTGTACCATTATAATGGGCCCCTGCTGTTTATGTTTGAAAAAAAAAAAAAAAAAAAAGATGATGTTACCACTCCCTTAATCTTAGTCAACGGCTGCTGTCTTGTTTTTTCCTCTTACTGCAGATTCAATATTGTCTTTATTTGAAGTAAAGCAAAAAAAAAAAAAAAAAAGCAGTGTTTTCATTCTATATTACAGCTGAATAAAAAGTGTCTTTGTTGGAGAATAACACCATACTTAGTCAAGCTTGCAAATTAGCCCTTTAAAGTTAATTAAGAAAGGCTTAACTAAAGGTGAGGGAGACGAGCCATATGTTTGTGCAATCTACTGGGGACAAAGAACCAGAAAAAAAGACACACACACCTACACACGCACACACAGTTACCATTTTGGAAGGAGACTTTTGTTTACTAAATGTTCTTATTAATATATTTGATTAAAATGTTCTGTTAATGTATTTTGGAGTGTTTTGTGTACTCATTTATCAGAAGAGCACACAAGGCAAAACTGCCTCAGGTCTTAAACTGTTTATATGATAGTGTTTGTGACAGATTGCCTGAGATGAAAACCTTAGATGAAAAGCATTTAATTGCTATTCCCATTATCTTGGTATAAGGGCAGATAAAACAAATTAAACACAGATGACATCTACATGAAGGTCATCATCTGACTAAAATGTTGTTACATATAAAAGTGTGTGTGTGCATTTATTTATACTTTATATTTATTATACTTTTATATTTATTTAAAAAGTATCTAATCCATAAGAACCCTTATTTTTGATGCCGTCTCAACAGTTCCCGTGGTAGATGTGCTGTTGCTTAGTCTATGAGATGCCAAACGACAGAATCCAGAATGTCCTGAGGGAGGCAGCAGTGAACAAACAAGAGCCTGCTCTTGCCTTCTATCTCCCTTCCTCTCCTCTTTATGGCCTCCAAAGGCCATTTACATAGTGAAATCTAATTACCCTGGCGTTATGAGAGAGCATTTGATCTCAGACTTAAGCAGAGCAGAACATATTATTTCCAAAAAAGGCTTTTCTCAAATGAAAGTGGCTTACTGAACAGAGGGTCCACCTTGTACACAATTCGGTCTCTCCGTTTTAATTATTTCTTCACTGGCATTGTGTTAAAAAAGTAAGGGTGGGAAAAAAGAACAGTCATTTGTTTGTCATGAGAGGCATTTTTTTATTTTTTTTTGAGTGTAGCCAAGGAGGCGACACGTTTTAGACAATTGTATGAAAACAAAGTGTCCACTATCACTCTCCCTCCATGTAAAAGAGAGAAATAAAGAGAGCGATAAAGCTGATTTGAGCTGTCTGTCTGCTTGAACAGTGTGGTGTCCCTTTCTCACGTCATCACAGAATTAAAGTGATCATTCATTATTGCCATTACAAAACTCCCACAGAAAGGTCAGATTTTTAAATATTGTAAAACACATTTTGAGTACTTTTATAATAATATACATGAAATATATTTAAAAATTGAATATATTTAATATACATACATGTGAAAAGTGTCTTTTATTTTACAGTATCACATCTACATATACAGTATGTAAATTTCTTCTATGTACAGACACATGTATGTGTGTATGCATACGTACTGTACATCCATACATGTGTGCACACACGTATAGTACTGTTTACTATTACTCTTTGCCTGAAAATTAGGTCAGTTTTAAACCCCACACCAATTTCCGTGTCCATAATGTGACTGATGTTTTTTTCATTACGTAAACTCTCAAGTGTTTCCAGCTTGCCTTTATTCCATATGACAAGATTAGAGCTTTCTGAAACAAATGCACAAAAGGTTCAGGCTCTTTCTTGCCTTTTCTTCCTCCTCTTCCAGAAATGATCTGTAATTGTAGTCACTCTGAGAGGCTTTTTTAGCTTTGACCTTTACAATGCAATAATATATAAATTGATGGGGGGAGGATCGTCTGTTGCCTGCATTTCAAGTTCCACGTAGCAGCGTCTGCCTTCGCCGGGCTATTGTGATACAGCAGGGTGTAGTGTCCTCTTGCATACAATTACACCTCCATCACAAGTGATTTTTCACTTCTGGCAAAGTACTGCTGAAAGCGCAAGACTTATCATTCAGGCTGCAAAATGGATGCAAAATTGATCTGATTCTCCAGTAAACATTCCCATTTGCTTTGATCATCCGTCTTAAAAAAAAATGAGGAAATAGGCAAATAATAATTATAAAGAAACCTTGAAGTTCAATAAAGTCTCTTACATAAAGTAGTAATGCCGTTCTTATATCTGATATTATCAACATCAAACAGGGTGTGAATGTAATAAAAATGACCTTTTGTCACTAACTGAAAATTGCAAATAAACACTGTTCTTCTTTTATGTCTTTCAAACTTTTATACACCGAAGATAAAATTTGTCTAAAAAAAGCATATTGTCCTACGCTTGGAAAACAAAATCATGCCGCGTACCTTGTGTGCACCTAAGCACAGGTGGAGGATACTGGTAGGTTGATATTTGCAGAGGCCTGTGTGTTTGTTTTGGAGTCACAGTTCTTGTGTCGAAACCTGGACCCTTTGAATTCTCCATTGTCCAAGCAGCATGTCAACAGGCTTAAGTTGCTTCACAAGGGAACATTGGCAAGGTGACTCGCAGGAGGGCCTCCTGGATGTGCTTAACCACAGGGCCGCATTGCACCCTTCCTTTGATACAGTCTGAGGTTTGGTCTCACTTGTGACTCAAAGTGCACGACAGGTACACACATGCGGTGAGCAGAATTACATATTGCCATAGTCACCCAGACTCCCTGCCAAACTCTAATTACCACACTGCAGCTCCTGCTGTATAGCAAACACATAAACACAACGTCTCTTAGACTGCAACACAGGACAAGGTCTTTTGAACTATGAAACTGTTTTTTTTTTTTTTTTTTTTCAGACTTGTTTCTGACTATGGAGAAATGTTGAGCATGTTCGTAACAATTCAGCACCTCTATACAACTGCCCCAGACAGTAAATAGGTTGAAAAATAAGTCCACAATATATAAAAGGGGGAAAAGTATTTTATAAAAGGTTGTTTAAAACACACACACACTTGTATGCATTCAAAGTAGTTTCATATAAATAAATAAATAAGTAAATAAATATATAATACAATTAATATAATTATGTAAATAATAATACATTAAAATTTATATGAATTTAAGTATATATGTAAAAAGTGTAGTATTATTATTATTTTTGTTATTGTTACTGTTATTATTATTATTAGTAGTAGTAGTAGTAGTATTAATTCATAAATATAATTAAGTTTTCCAAATGAACTGAGCTTGCCTTTTCATAAAAGGGTCAAATCATCATTGACAATTTATCATTATTATTGATCTTGTCTCCCATTCACGAGAGTCTGCAGGTCTATATGAAATAATTTCCTGTTTTATGTTGTTCATGATGGTTTTATGTGTATTTAAGAAATAATAACAAATGTTTATGATAATGCATAATTAAGAAAAACTTCTTAATTTTTTTAATTTATTTATTTATTTTTTAATTATGATATAAGGAGAGTTGCATTGCCCTGACATTTTTAACTTTATATGACAGACATTTGTGACTTTTAATATCAAACTGAATCTTAGAAGAGGTTTAAGTGTTTGTATGTATACAATGGATTTTTAATGTTTTTTTGAAGTTAATAGATTTTGACAAAACGTGTGTAGAGTAAGTGACTTTTTTTTTTTGTAATATTTTCTTCTAATTTCTGTAAATTGTTTATTAGTAAGGAAAGTAACCTACCTGATGCAACCTAACACAGCAGTCCAAAAGAAGTACAGCCTACCTAATTTTACTCGATGACACTCAAAATCCACAAGATTACAAACTCAAGAAATCCACTTTTTTTTCTTTCAAGCTGCTTATCTCTTGCTCTTTCATATCACTTTCTGACTCTTAAATTCCTGTAAAGCTACTTTTCTACAGATGTAATCGAGGTAACCTTTCCTCCTTTCTTTTTCTGTTTAAATCTCTCATAAAAGGAGTCTAAAGTCTTTATAATGAGGACTGAGAGAACACTTAAAGAATTTTATAAATCTTTTTTTTTTTTTTTTTTTAAATTAGACTTGAAAAGCAGAGCCTGTAATCATATCACAAAATGCTAATCATTTTATATGTGGCGACCGAGGCCTAGTAGGAGCTCTGAAGAGCGGCTTACTGCCCCAAACTCTTCCTGTCAGGACAGTTGTTAAGTGTTTTTCTGCCAAAGAAGCAGAAAATCCAATTATTAGCAGCAACCCAATTATTTTCCTCCTCTGGCACCCCAACTGAAATCCAAGGTCAGATTCGTGGATTAGTGAGGTTTTAAGGATAGGACAAAAACAGGAGAAATCAACAATGTGTAACCCCATGGCTGCACAAGCCCTTCCGGGACTGGCTTAGAAGGCGACACAATCATAGAAAACAAGTAGACGGAAAGCTGAACTTTGTGGATTGTGATGGGTTCATGGGCTCCATCCTGTGCTCCAGATGCTGATGATGTCTATTTTTCCTTATTGACTATGAGATAAAACTCCATTTGTGAGTCAATCAGTGTGAACATGGAATATGCAGGATGACCTCCAAAAGATCACACACTCACAGGACCTTGACTTATCACACGGATCATCCCCAGACCGGCCCTGACCCCTGAGTCTGCAGGTCACCCCATACACCAGACTGTGTGTGAACAGCAGAGGTTTTTGATGGTTTGATATTGACTCCCGCTCTAATGTGACATTGGAAAACGTCTCCTTAATTGAAGACTCTGTCAATGATATCGAGTTCTCATCTCAATCCAGGTTTTACACTGATGTCCACATGGCCTCAGACATTTGTTTGCCTTTTTTAAGATCTCTACGCCCTTATGTGGGACAAAACCAGGTCCTTTACAATTCAATAGGAATCTGTTATTGAGATCCACCAATGCTCAAATATGCCTTAAGTCCAAATTCTCTCTAAGCTTCATTAAACTAACATGAGTGGACATCCACCAACCATAATCTTGTTTAAAATCTCAATTTCTGAATTAGTAAGAAGGAGATGAAGTTGTTCTGCTATAATTAACTTGAAGGTATGTCGGTCTGTATTAGCTTGTGAAGGATTAGATTTAACACTTCCTCACGAGGACCTGGTGAGGAAGGCTATTGTGCTAAAGCCCATGCTAACCTGATCTATGTCTTTCATTTTTGTCTAATTAACCTTCTAATATCTACAACCCTGCAGTGGCAGCCAGTTAATTATATAGTGTCATGACCGAGGGCAGATTAGCACTGTTGTCAGTCAATGTCTTGTCCCATCAAAAACTAAATGTTCATTTCTTTTTTCCCTCTGTCATTGGACTAGCAGACCTACATTCATTTTCTTATGATGAAGCACTGGTGGGAAAGGTGACAATCATTTGGTTACTTCACCCTCTTTGAAACGTGAAAGATTAAGTGTGAGAGAAAGTTTGCCTGTCAAAGAGAGCAGCACTTTCTTACTCACTCATGCAGAAGTGAAGCTGTCATCTGCAGTAGAGGCCAGCCAGACATTCATCTCTGACTCAGTCTATGGTCATCAGTCTTTGTGTTTGAATCTGTGTTATTTGATGAGGACTAATTAGATGATGCATGACTCACTTCTTGAATCACAAATGCATTTCGGATATATTTTATTTGATTTACTATTATTTTACAGTATCCTGTATTTTAAGTGCACAAAAGTCATTTGCGCAATAAATAGTGAAAAGCACAACTGTCTTGTGTTATAGTTATAGATAGTTGACGTATAATGTGACGTACAAAACACAAAGATTTTAAGTTAAAATATACATTGCATGGTAACTATTTATTTATTTATAAATAAATAAATACTTAACATGTAATATACATTAAATAAATAAATTTAAAAATAAAATAATTTATTTATTTAATATGAATATATTAGACATTATTATTTAGGTATATTATATATTAAATATATCGTTATTAATTTTTAGGGTCTTTAAATGCATTTTTAATGCATTAAATTTGATGTCAAAATTATGTTTGTATAGATACATACATATATAGATATGAGTGTGAAGTGTACAAATGCATTAGAGATATCAGCAAATTCTAATTTATAAATTAATTTAGCAAAATGCTTTTTTAAAATAGTTTCAGACAAACTGCAACATATTACATGTCCACTTTCCAAAAGTGTGTCATGTCAGCCACCTTAACCCTCTACCACACACATTATGATAGACCTATAAAATAACAATAATAATAATAATATTTGACTCTTTTTCTTTTCTTGGAATGGTTTAACTTGAAATGCTATAAAAAAAAAAAAAAAAAAAATGGGAAAAAATATTATTTTTAATACAACATACAATAGTGGATCTAATTTAGAATAAGTGTAAGTTTACTTATAGTTAATATTTTTCCTCAGAAATGTTTGTGGTGATTCAGTTGGTGTTATTATAAGCTTTAACACAGTACTTATAACCTTATACATACTTTCCAACAACTTCTGCTTTTATTTATTCCATTTTTTTTTTAGCTGAATATTGCTTTATATTCTTTGAATTTCATTACATTTTTCATGAATATTATTTAAATGTCAAATTTATACAGTTAAAACAAATATAATACTGTATAGGCTATCATGTATCATAAAACACTGAGATAAAACCAAAAACACTGCAGTTCATGAAAATTCAACATTACGCAATCTTATGAGAGGAAGAATATGAACTTGAGGCTGAGCATTATTGGAATAATATCATTCCACTATTGCACAGTGTTGCCGCTTGGCAACACATACATTTGATTGATTTACCAAAAACTAATTTCATAAAAACTTTTTTGAGTAGTGAATATGGCATTATAACTTCTCTGAGGTGATCTTAACGATTTTTTTGTGCATGTGACACGGGCTGGTCCTTGTTTGTTACTGACGTTTTAGTTTGCTTTCAGCAACTACTAACAAGAGAAATCGCGCCACAGAAAAAAAACTGCATGTCATGTGACATAACCAAAGCACATCATTGGCTAAACTAAGGTCTTCTCTTTCTAACAAAAAAAAAAAAAAAAGAGAATGTTCTCTTAAAGACACATGTTGCCATATGGCTACAGCATGCGGTAGAGGGTTAATAATACATTAAATTTCATATAAATTAGTTATGTAAAGAGTTGGGTTGTGCTTTTCTTAAAAAAAAAAAAAAAATACCTTGCAAAAGTTGCAAAATTCTTACTACTTACTGTGACTGCTAGTCAAAATAGCCCAGCAGCATATTCAATATAATAAATTAAGGTTGTCATTGCAAGACTTAACTACAAAAAGGAGACTAAGAAAAACAAAAACAGAAGGAGGTCATGGTCCCGAGATGCATCTGGCCACACTGTGCTCGCCCGACACCTCCCAGCAGACACACAAGCACTAGAGCCGTTAAGCTCCCAGACACACACAGACGACAAAGACAAGTGAATTTACGTGTTAAGCATCCCCCCCCCCCCCTTTACACACACCTCAGACGGGCCAGCACTGAAAGTCAGTTCCATTAGGAATTTCAAGTTGAATTAAGGTGCTTTGGGAGCACACATTAACACATGTGTAGCTCCTGTTGTTTAATGTTAGAGTGGGAATGAGACCTTGCAACTTTATATTCCATTAAGTAGAAGGCCTGAGTTTTGCCCTCTGAACATCTAAATAAGTGATACTGACAGACCCCGAAACATGAATCATCTTTTCACAATGATAGAAAATTAATGACTGAGATTGGGAACGTAAATCACACCAGGACATTCAGCGCCACTGCCTCGGCACTAGTGAGAGAGAATGACAAAAGATGCATTATAGCATTCTGTGATATGGAAATGCATTCGGCCAGAAAATTCTGGAAAGGGAATAAAATGACAGAGATGCCAGCCAGTCTTGCATCACCTTGTATAAAAATCAACTTCAGATTTGCTGCTTATTAATTTATAAGCCATTAGTAACATATTTCCCAACAAAAAAGCTTTGTTAAAAGGCAGAAATTAAAGTGTTTGGGAGAGGCATATGGAAATAGCATTTTGCCATGCTCAATTAGAATGAGGTCAGAGAGAAATGGCTTCCAACCTGATCCTGAAAGATGCAAATGGACCGGTGATTTTATGCAACGTTAGCTACCTGCACACATAGAGCAGAGGATTTTTTTTTAGCTGTCCTGGAAACAGTTTGAAATTCAGTCTACAAGATTTATAAAGTGATGCAAACAGGGCACTTTTAAATGAAATAGCTAATTATGTAGTATACGGTTCACTTCACTTTCTTGCTGGCTGGCTAATTTGATATCAAATTAGAGATAACCTCTGATCTCACAGAGTGGAAAGTGTTCCAACAAAGGTCATTTTGATGAGTAACATATTAGATGGAGATATAGAAGTAGCATAGTAAAAATAATAGATTGCTAGGTCCATTTTCTATATGGGTACACAGAAAAAAAAGGTGTTTCATGTGGTAACATCTAAATTAATTGTCAAAAATATTAAATATCACTGAATCAACCTAAATATAGCGTTACATCTAAATTGAAGGCTAGGAAGAAAAAGCTGGAAGAAAAAGGTAACCACTTTTACATTTTTATGTTGTAAAAGGTTGTTTACACACATAAACTCTGAGAAAAATGGTATATAAGTGCCATTCATTGTCACTGGGATGTACATTTTGTGTTCACATTTGTACCTTGTTTACCTCTAAAGGGTGCATATTGGTACCTGTTAGTTACTCAGTAGTACCTAAAGTGTGTGAATATAGGAATATAATATATATTTTATATTATAATTTTAACTGTAGTGTGTTATTTGATACACTTAAAGTTAATATACTTCAAATAGGCTAAATTGCAACTTCATTATTACAAATGTGTATTTACAAATGATATTCAAGCTTCAGTATATCATAAATGCCTGTTATTACATTCAACAGTACACACAATATTTCAAAGTGAGAAATGATTATGAAATTACATACAAAGATGTACTTACAGTGAATTCTACTTAATATGTTTTTACTTAATCATAAATCTAACATGCAACTAAGTGTCTGAAAACATTATATTCAGTTCATACATTCAGTTCAGTTCGTACTTGTTTTAAAAGAATGATAAAGCGTATGTCTTTTTCACAAGGGTTAGTACCTAAATGGTACAGTGTACCTTTTGTACAAAGTGTACTACCATTGTTTCTAAGAGTGTAGGGAAAGGAGGTAGGCACATATCTATAAACTAGTCAATCAAAATCGGTCCTATTTGTTGAGCCAATCACATTCTGAAGTGTATTTTGCCCGGTAGTTGTTCATGAAGCAAAGCCACAAATAAAGCAGCTCAATATACTATAGGCTACTACCAGTACTGTCTTTTTAGTCGCTGAGACTGTAAAACATACCTCAGCTGACAACAAAGTATAAACAAATGGCTAAATCTTGCAATGGCTCAATTTGTCCAGGTGGGGTGCCATTTCCACAGAGGAGCAGGTGTTAAGAGCATCTCATTTCCCCACATAAACACCTCTCACTGTCCCCGGCCATGAATTATTAGCACAGACACCAGTCTCCTGTTTATTTTTTAAATAGAGCGAGGAGGCCACGCCATGCGAAAATCAGAGAGACGCAGTGCGAGTGTGTTTGAGAACGTGTGTGTGTTACTGTAAGGCCAGGGAGGGGGAGCACATCGTCACAAGAGTCATAAATAAGTCACATGGCCCCTGGACCTTCCTCTGAGGGTTTGGAGCTTCTAAGATGTGCGTCTTTCATCTGATAGGCCTGCAATGTCCTGGAGAATCACCGCGACTTCAGATACCACATATACAGCATATGCGATCGAGTGTCGGGAAGGGAGCGAGGGAGAGTGAAAGAGAGAAAGAGAGAAAAAGAGACAGAGCGTCACGCACTAGCCCAACATAAGAGTCTGCGCGTTCCTCAAGGGACCGTGCCATTCAGAAAGACTGCACTGCAGTACCTTTTCAATTAACGGCACGAGGTGAGCTCAGCCTCAGTTCAAATAATGAGTGCAATTAAGCAATTAAGAAGCTCGCAGCTGCCTCTGCCCTACTTAACAGCCTGCAAATGTGCAGACACTGGGGGATAGAGTGCATTATGCCCACACAGCCCAAGCTTGTTCCTGTTTGTACAAATAGATCGGAGGTCAAGATCACATGCGAGAGCAGCATTCGAGCAATGCGAAAAGCAATATGTCATGAAATTTGTTGATTTTATGGGAGGTGCTTTGGGAAAGAAGGAAAAAAGCCTCCTGTGTTTACACTAGAGGATTTCTGACGTTGGATTCTGTCCAGTGTGTTTAAACTGTAAAGCCTGAAGAGAATCTGCTCACTCTTCTCTTTCTACCACAATGGAGAGCCACTGGACACTACAGATGAGATGTTTGGCATTTGTCAGGCAGGGAGAGTGAAAGAAGCTCAGAGCTAGCCTCATATTCAGACATAACACGAGTTTTTAAACTATTGACTGCACAGGAGCTGCAGACTTCAAAAGGTCCCCCTGACCTGTTTGCAGAGATGAGCCTCAAACCAAGTTTTCTCTCCCTTCTCTCTCGTCTTTTGCCTTCTCTCTCCCAAGCCCCGCATCTTTCATTATTAATATGCTTTTTCTCAAGTTTTTTTCTCTGACCCAGTACATTAAATAAAACATTGTATGGTTCATGAAAGATTATGAAAGAGCAGCTCATAAGCAGCAGGAGGTGTACACTCAGCACAATCCATTCTGGTATATAATGTCAATGCCAGCTAACCAAGCACCCCCAACCCCCGCCCCCCCCCTGCCCTGCAGGCATATTGGCGGAACCACCAATGGATGCTAAGCTTTTTCCGACAAAGCTCCAAAGATAAAGTATCTTCCTCTTATCCCCTCTGCAAATCAATTCTGGGCCTTACAGCAAAATCCCATAAAATAACTTCAAACACCACTACTTACTCCAAAAATTTGTATTATGGCTATATCTCTTTGAAGCCCGGTGATTGAAGTTTTGGAGGAAAAATGATTTAAGCGTTATCAGCTAAGACGTCGACGTGTCAGCACTTCACCCCAGTTTTTCTTGACATATCAACCTGAACCTTCTCTCTCACCCTCCCCATCCACCTCTTTCACTTTCCATCTCTGTTTCCCTTCTGTTCCCCTGTGATGTTTGGTTTTTGATTGCTCCTAACCACCCAGGCCTGGTGGTAAATACAAATGTTGCTTGTTAACTTAATGGCTGAAATAAATGAGCGGTAGAGTTAAACCAGAGCCGTGGTGCTGCTGTAGGCCTCGACTACTTCTGAAATATTTATTTTTTTCACAACCGTCGGTGGGTAAACCTGACCAGAAACACACTTACAAATAATAAAGAGACAGAGTTGCTACTTCTAAACTGGTGTCGTGAAGATACTTATTATTGCCTAAATATACATGCATATTACTACATATGTACTACTTATTATTACCTTTTGAAAGGATACCAACCCATTGACAGCTGTACCTTTTTTCAGAGAGTGAAGGAATAGTTAAAGAAAAGAATATATGTATATATGTATATATGTATATGTATATATATATATATATATATATATATATATATATATATATATATATATATATATATATATATATATATATATATATATATGTATATATATATATATATATATATATATTCCTTTCTTTGAGCTGAGTTGTATGGATTAATGCCATGTTTATGCTATTCTGTAAAAAAGTATTTTTTAGATAACCCTAAAATGTATTTGATAATAGTGATAAATTAACTAGTAAAAAATCCTGTAAAAAGTATTTTTTTTAGATAACGCTAAAATGTATATGCTAATAGTGATAAATTAACTGGTAAAAAAAAGATATTTAATCTGATGAAATAATCTGATAAATTGAAATCAATCAGATTAAATTAATTTCATACTTTAGATCAAGTTGAAATAGATATTTAAGGTACTAATAACAATATTAAAATTCTTACAGTATAGCGTAATATACATTCAGGTATGAGGTATCATAGCACTAAAATAGATAGGAATAGTTAAAGAAATACCATTTTGACACATGCTGTATTTTACCAAAACAGCGAGCCATACAGCTTCAAATTATGTCATTACAGCAATGCTGTCTTGAATTAAGTCTCATAAGAGATGCAGCATGAAGGGGGACATTTGTGCTTCAGTGTGTAATTACCAGAGAACAACCCTTGTCTCCTCTGTAATCTCTGTGTTATAATACTAATCTCCAAAGTCATTAACTAATGATGAAGGTCCCTTAAGCCTGGATTCTGGGCTCTCACTTTGTAGTGAGGAGTGTGATCCTTCCCCTCCCACTACCCCTCCTGAGAACGCCAGCCCCCTACCAACCCTTATCTCACACACAAAAGGCTAGTTAGACTATCTCGCCCCTACCAGATCTGTGTAAAACAGCTTCACCCCGTTTAAAAACACTTCACATCGCTGATAGCTACCAAACCTAGGGGTCAAAATGCCACAGATGAACGCAGACGCGCATGTAAAAGCACGCCGTGGAACTGGTGAATGGATAACAAAAATGAATTGAGATATCTCAGGCACAGTGGGTGCTGTTCACCTTACATTATGAACAATGTCATATTGTAATCAAATGGCTTAAAAAGATAATATTTTTAATATGGATTTATGAATGCAATTTCAACAGGTGTGTATTCCTTAAAATGCACAGGTTAAAATGCAAAACATCTTAACCCCATAAAAGTCTACTTTGTCATATTTGATATGTATATTTGTAAGGTTTCTAAATTATCATCATGATCAAAACTTTACTGAAAAACCACAATCAAAATACTATCTGTCATCTGACTGAAACTTTATATTTTTTTTAGCAAGTAAAAGGTTATGAAATATTGAATAATTTGAAGAACTTTTATATTATTAGTAATATTTCAAGATGAACACTTACTGGACTGAAACATCCTTAGCTGTTGATTATACATCTTTTTCTTTTTTTTATCATGTTAAAATGTGAGCATCAAATATAATATTCAGGCTTTTAAGGAACATTTATTCATACATTTCTCAATCATCACTGTATTGCATTGCATTATATGTTTTGCCCCCCACAATAAAAACTATAGAGCTTTGATCATAAAATTAGAAGAAAAAAAAGCATTATTAAGAGAGATATGAGTGACAACTGTTATTTTATAAGCATTTCATGTAAGTAGTAGTTATACTGTTATAAATATTTTATTGATTTGCATTATAAGCATTTGCATTACAAGCATCAGAATTTCATATTAATTGTATGGCCATATAAATATCAGCACTTTCCTCAGTTTAGGCCTCTGGATAAATCTGAGGTGTTTTTCCTTCTTGAGGATCAGCTCCATATTCTCACTATATTGTATTAATATAAGTTATAATGTATAAGCCTGATGTAGCAAATATGATACTAAATAAATAAATAAATAAACTTTGAAATAAATTTTTAAATATACATGCATATTTTGTCTAAAGGCTCAATAAACTTTTAAACAATTTGTTTTTTTTGTAATTATTTCAAATGGTTAAAATGGTTAAACAACTAAATCATGTTGCAAATAGTTCTTTACACAGGCAAAAATGCTTTAAATACGCAACAATTAGGCACGACCATATTTTCAGTTGGCGCATCCTTGAATGTTATAGGGATCTTGGCCAATCAAAGGCTGGGCTAAGACGGCGAATGGGCTAGCAGCCTGGCTCAGCCCCAGAAAATGATTGACTGGCTAATGGTGCGAGAGGGCCCTGATTAATGTGGGGCAAGTTGGCAAACCTCCTCCTTTACAGGAGGCATGTGACGGGGTGGCAGGCAAGAGCTGGAATGGCTGCCACCAGAGGCTTCTGACATTTCTCCTCTCAGAACAGACAGCCAGTGATGTGCAACCACCACCGCTCTGGAGCCAAAATAGACACCATTCAGCAGGAGAGAGTGCAGGGTGACACGGCACCCTGAAACATGCATTTTAAAGGGCTTGTTTGTCAGGCATGTGCAACGAGCAAATGCTTAATGTCAGAGTTTAGATTTCTCGTTTACGTCATGCAATAACAATCCATTAGAGCATTGCATGGTACACACTTCCTAATGACTTGCTGTTGTATATATGATACGTAATCAGTCTGGTAAGTGTGAATATTGAGCTTGTTTAGCCGACATTCCGCTGCTGTGTGCTGTGTGTGCAGACCCCGGCGCGCTGTGAGGCTCGGGGTTTTGAGGGGCCGTGTCAATTATGCAGCTCCCTCTCGCTCTCCTGTCAGCGCGCCTGTGCTGCAGCCTGCTTCAGCTGCCTTTGATCAGGCCGTCCATATGGGTGAGCAGGCCAGAGCCGAGAAGAGCAGAGCAGGGGCCTCTCCTGCCTGACACAAACACACTCATACGCGAACTGACACTGCTACAGATGCAGTAAATGCCAACCCAATCTCCTTAACAGCCTAACAATGAAGGCAGGCATCAGGGCGGAGGGGGGGAGAGGGGAAAAGTTGTCATTGTGTGTGACAAAGCGAGGGAGGCCCATCAAACAAAACATCCCATCTGGTCACATCGAACTTAGTGGGCAAGCAATAACCTCACAAACCCAGGGCTTTATTGTGGCCTGTGCTCTGTGTACATGTTGCCTCGGGAGGCAAAAAGTGCAACTTGTCGCATATTTATGGGCTGATTGCTTGTCAGGGAATGGCTGCGGGTTTTGGATAATGGATGCATTGACTTGTTTGATTGCTGATCGATTGCTTCAGTCTGTTCCTGTCTGTTGTGCTGCTGAGAGGTTTGCGATTGTAGCTCCGCTTTTTTATTGGATCTTTACCTTACTTTCACTCTCTGTTGTTTAAAGTGATAATATATAACTTAATTCCCACCATATTTCTGGTATTATCTATCAAACTAATCTAACTAATTTGATCGTTCGCTTTTAAAACCGCGAGTGCAGCGCGCGTGCAGCGCGTTAGCTGGTTAGCTTGTTACTCGCGGTTCCATTCACTTTTCTATTCGCGCCTATTATTGTTTTATTTTTTCTCGATCCGTTTTCATTTCTCTCTCGCTCCGTTTTTCACAAGTTCATCAAACAACAGTGGTAAGTAAAGTTGGTATCATTCATCAATCACGGTGAGTAATGGCTTCTCCTTCTCTTGTTGTTTGCACTTCATGTCACATGTACAGTTTATCTCTCTCTGTCGGCGACGAGGGATTCACATGTGATAAATGCAGGGAAATAGTTAGGCTGACAGAGAAGATTTTAGAACTAGAGACACGCATCCAAACTTTAGTTGAGGATAGTAAGAATGTGAGAGCTGTAGATACTGCTTTGGATGCGACTAGCTCAGGGACTCCTGTACATTGTTCGGTTCCGGTTGTGCCCGTGCAGCAGGGCAACTGGGTGACTGTGAGACGGCATAGTCGCGGGTCAAAACACCACTCTTCCGTTCCGATCAAAATATCAAACAGGTTCTCCCCACTTGGTGACGCACCCACTGAGAAACCTGATGAAAGTGCTCTAGTAATTGGCGATTCTATTGTACGGAACGTGAAAATAGAGACACCAGCCACCATAGTCCAATGTTTACCGGGAGCCAGAGCGCCTGACATCTTGGCAAATTTAAAAGTGCTGGCTAATGCTAAATGTAAATTCAGTAAGATTGTTATCCACGTCGGCGCTAATGATGTTCGACTTCGCCAGTCGGAGATCACTAAAAATAATGTTAAAGAGGTGTGTGAACTTGCAAGTATGATGTCAGACACGGTAATATGCTCTGGCCCCCTCCCTGCATACCGTGGCGATGAGATTCATAGCAGACTGTCGTCACTCAATGGCTGGATGTCTAAGTGGTGCCCGCAGAATAACGTAGGTTTCATAGACAATTGGAAGAGTTTTTGGGGCAGACCTGACCTGTTGAAAAGAGATGGTGTTCATCCCTCCTGGGGTGGTGCCGCTCTTCTCTCTAGAAATATGGCACATAGTCTTAGAGTTCGTACTTGACTAACTAGGGCCCAGGTCAGGGAGCAGACAGACTGGCTAAACCGACCGTCTGCTAGCCGCCTCACGTCACAGAAGTCAGTTAATTCTCAGCACATAGAGACTCCTTCACCTAGATTTCACACTATAGAGACTGTGTCTGTTCCACGTACTAGAAAATACAGAAAACGTCCAAACCAAAGTAATAGTAACAATTTAATTGATGTTCAACAAATAAAAAATGTTTACAATACAGAGAAACAACTGATAAAACTTGGCTTACTGAATATCAGGTCCCTTTCTACAAAAGCACTATTTGTAAATGATATGATCACTGACCATAAGCTAGATGTGCTTTGTTTGACAGAAACATGGCTAAAACCAGATGAATACATTACTTTAAATGAGTCTACCCCCCAAGATTACTGCTATAAAAATGAGCCACGTCCAAAAGGTAAAGGGGGAGGTGTTGCTACAATTTATAGCAATATTCTCTGGATTTCTCAGAGGGCAGGCTTTAAGTATAACTCGTTTGAAGTTATGGTGCTGCGTATAACATTATCTAGAGAAACATGTGTTAGTGATAAATCCCCTGTGATGTTTGTATTGGCTACTGTGTACAGGCCACCAGGGCACCACACAGACTTTATTAAAGAATTTTCTGATTTTCTATCTGAGTTAGTACTGGCTGCAGATAAAGTCTTAATTGTTGGTGATTTTAATATCCATGTCGATAATGAAAAAGATGCATTAGGATCAGCATTCATAGACATTCTGAACTCTATTGGGGTTAGACAACATGTTTCAGGACCTACTCATTGTCGAAATCATACTCTAGATTTAATACTGTCACATGGAATTGATGTTAGTGGTGTTGAAATTCTGCAGCAAAGCGATGATATCTCAGATCATTATCTAGTCTTGTGTAAACTCCATATAGCTAAAACTGTAAATTCTACTCCTCGTTACAAGTATGGTAGAATCATCACTTCTACCACAAAAGACTGCTTTGTAAGTAATCTTCCTGATTTATCTCAATTCCTCAGCATATCCAACAGCGCAGAAAAACTTGATGATGTAACAGAAACTATGGACTCTCTCTTTTCTAGCACTTTAGATACAGTTGCTCCCTTACGCTTAAGGAAGATCAAAGAAAACAGTTTGACTCCGTGGTATAATGAGCACACTCGCACCCTAAAGAGAGCAGCCCGGAAAATGGAGCGCAGCTGGAGGAAAACAAAACTAGAGGTATTTCGTATAGCTTGGCGGGAAAGTACCCTATCCTACAGAAAAGCATTAAAAACGGCTAGATCTGATTACTTTTCGTCTCTTCTAGAAGAAAACAAACATAACCCCCGGTATTTATTCAATACAGTCACTAATTTAATGAAAAATAAAGCATCAACAGGTGTTGGCATTTCTCAAGAGCACAGCTGTAATGACTTTATGAACTACTTTACTTCCAAGATCGATACTATCAGAGATAAAATTGTAACCATGCAGCCGTCAGCTACAGTATCGCATCAGATAGTGCACTATAGATCCCCTGAGGAACAATTCCACTCATTCTCTATTATAGGAGAGGAAGAATTGTATAAACTTGTTAAATCATCTAAACCAACAACATTTAAGGGAAATGTATCATTTTAAGGGAACAACTAAGTTGTTCTAGAACTTGCATATACCTTTCAGCATTGATGGTGCCTTTCCAGATGTGTAATCTGCCCATGCCACACGCACTCATGCAACCCCATACCATCAGAGATGCAGGCTTCTGAACTGAGCGCTGATAACAACTTGGGTTGTCCTTCTCCTCTTTAGTCCGGATGACATGGCGTCCCAGTTTTCCAAAAAGAACTTCAAATTTTGATTCGTCTGACCACAGAACAGTTTTCCACTTTGCCACAGTCCATTTTAAATGAGCCTTGGCCCAGAGAAAATGCCTGCGCTTCTGGATCATGTTTAGATATGGCCTCTTTTTTGAACTATAGAGTTTTAGCCGGCAACGGCGAATGGCACGGTGGATTGTGTTCACCGACAATGTTTTCTGGAAGTATTCCTGAGCCCATGTTGTGATTTCCATTACAGTAGCATTCCTGTATGTGATGCAGTGCCGTCTAAGGGCCCGAAGATCACGGGCATCCAGTATGGTTTTCCGGCCTTGACCCTTATGCACAGAGATTGTTCCAGATTCTCTGAATCTTTGAATGATATTATGCACTGTAGATGATGATAACTTCAAACTCTTTCCAATTTTTCTCTGAGAAACTCCTTTCTGATATTGCTCCACTATTTTTCGCTACAGCATTGGGGGAATTGGTGATCCTCTTCCCATCTTGACTTCTGAGAGACACTGCCACTCTGAGAGGCTCTTTTTATACCCAATCATGTTGCCAATTGACCTAATAAGTTGCAAATTGGTCCTCCAGCTGTTCCTTATATGTACATTTAACTTTTCCGGCCTCTTATTGCTACCTGTCCCAACTTTTTTGGAATGTGTAGCTCTCATGAAATCCAAAATGAGCCTATGTTTGGCATGACATTTCAAAATGTCTCACTTTCAACATTTGATATGTTATCTATATTCTATTGTGAATAAAATATAAGTTTATGAGATTTGTAAATTATTGCATTCCTTTTTTTATTCACAATTTGTACAGTGTCCCAACTTTTTTGGAATCGGGTTTGTAGAAGATTAATAAGATTAATAAATGTTGTTTGTTCATTGTTTTTAATTGCATTAACTATTTCATAAGCTATTTTTAAGATATGGAACCTTAATGTAAAATATTAACATGTATTTTCCTGGAATGCATATAATCATATTCATTTTGAGTGCTCAAACAATCCATTTTACTATAGGAACTTTGTTGGAGTAAAATGTAGAGACTGGGCCTCTTATACCCCATATACTATAGTCTTCTATGACCATATAATCGATTCAGAAATAACATTTTTCTTCAAATGAAATTGTAATAGCAGCGATTCTGCGATGACAAAGGAACAAAAGGGCCAGAGAAATAGAGAACATCTCACAAAACTGAGGTCAAACATCTTAGGACAGCATTTCCCAGTGTGTTTTTGACAAGAAACTAAATCAGTTGAATGAACTCTTTCACAGAATCAGTTGAGATGCCACCCAACCATCAGCGAGACACAATAAAAGTCACCCGCTGCTCGCGAAAAGCTTTGTCACCACGATGCAGTGTGATGAAATACTTTTCCATGCGTTAGCTGCTCAATTATGAATTATGAGCCAAATCAATTCAGATAGGTTCCAAACTCTGAACCTTCTGCTCGCTTCCATTACTGTTTGTGAGGAATAAAAAATTCATAAGGTGTGTGTTCATTCCATGCAGAAACTCTCACCCATTGTGAAAACACAACTGGCAAACTCCCCCATTTCCAGATTTAAAGATTTCTTGAACAGGAAGTCTAAATCTGTAGATTAATTCGGTGATGACGCAATTGTCTCTCTAAAGACTAATTTAGGCAATGAAACTAATTATCTCTCTTGTGCCTGTAGTGAATCTGCAGTAAAATTAGCAGTAGGAGACTTACTGGAATCCCAGGATGGATAGCTATGTTGCTCCTAGAAACAATTAAACATGAAACATTTTGATAAAACATTATTTTGATAAGATGCTCTCTTAAACATCTTCAATATATGTCTCTTATATTGCATTAGGATTGACAGTGATGTAATTTTAATGCTTGTATCTGCTGGAGTAATAGTTGGTAACATGCTACTTTTACAGTGTAAATTCCTCACGGGAGGAGCGCTGAATCGATGGCAGCTGTCTGAAGGACAGCATTTTTTCTGTGTCTAGTCTGGTCCAATGAACAAGATTCTGCCACAGAATCTCTCACTTACACAACCGTAAGTGCTGTTTGTTGTCAAAAAATCTTCTCCTCCATGTCTCAGATGAAATATTCAACACGCCTCCATTTCACTCTCACTGCTAGTACAGCTGTTGTAAATGAACCTGAACACCAGACATTTAAATAAAAAATGTATTTTTACCAACATCATGATGTTCAGCTAGACACATAATAGCCTTTTGCTCCTGTGGACCGTCACACATTAACAGTTGTTATACCCTATACAAATCCAGATCTATTGTAGATCAATACAAAATAACATCGCCAAACATTGTGTGCCTGTTGCTGTGTTCTATCTTTGAGGAAATAGTTTTTTTCCAACCTCGCCTTGTGGTGAACTCAAAATAATTTGTAAGAGTTAACCAGAAACGACTTTTACTGCCAATGAAAAAAACTCAACAGCCCTACCAATTCAATTTCAAATCAATAAATTCTGAATTTATTCTCACTCAAGCAATTATTTTTCTCCCAAACCCAAACAGATTTTTTTTCCATACATGGAAGAAAGAAAAAGCAAGCAATAATAAATGATGACAAAAATTTTCATTTTTGTGTAGGGCTTTTCAATTTATAAAAATCATATTGTGCTTGGATAGAGCACTAAATGTGTTGCTAGTTGAGCTGATGCCTATGCAGAGTGTTCTAAATCAGTCAGATATGATGCTGAATGATGTCCAGGATGCTGCAAAAATAAATAAATAAATAAATAAATAAAATAAAATAAAATAAAATAATAAAAAATAGACATTTTGGACTAGTTTGCTGGCGAAAAAGGTCTGTGGATGGAAACATTTTGTGTTCTCACTTGCTGCTTGGGGTCCTTGCATTTGTGGTCATTTGTTTTATCATTTCAGCAGGAACTGCTTGATTGAGCCTTTTTATTTTACTAGTCATTATTTTATTTTACTAGTCATTTTGTTAGCACTGGTGGAACTATTCCTAGAAATATTACACAGCTGGTCATGTGATCTCAAAATTGTCCAGACCACTGGTAAAATGCAGGCTTCATCTGTGAGTGTATGTAATTTTAACACTGAAAAGCATAAAACATAATAGACATATTAGACATGTTTTTTAATGAAACAGTTTATTGAACATTTTTAAATAAATAAATACACTGAAAAAAATTATTCATTGAATTTACAAAAAAAAAAAAAAGGTAAGTGGCTGCAATCAATTTATTGTAGCTACATTTAAATAAACAAATTTAGTTGAAAGTTAGTCAACTAAATTTGTTTATTTAAATGTAGCTAAAATAAATTGATTGCAACCACTTACCTTAAAATTGTTTTAGTAAATTCAATGAATCATTTTTTTTTCAGTGTAATAAATAAATAAATTAATTAATTTCAGGCTTTTATGGCCCAATATGTGGTTTTATGGCTCAGTATAGTGAGAATATGGAGCTCACACTCAAGAGAGAGAGAGAGAAAAAAAACAAACAAACAAAAGAAAAACACCACAAAAATATGTTATTTGGTGCAACATCTGATACCAAGTCAGAATTTAATATACTATATAAAGTATAGCAGATTACTTACATAAAATGCATATATCACTCTATATCTCTCAATAATATGTCATATTAACGATATTATGTTTTATAATCAGAGCACTGTTGCTTTTATTGTGGGTGGCAAAACATATAATGCAATACAAAGATGATTGAGAGATTACTCAAAAGCCTAATGTAGTATATTATACTTTAACATGATTTTTTCTAAAAATGAATAATCAAGTAAACCTAAGTCCCTTCAGTCCAGAAAGTGTTCAACTTGAAATATTACTAACATATAAAAGTTACTTTTACTTGATAAAAGTTTGTACTTTTACATACATTAAAAAAACAAAGATTTCACAGGTAAATGCATGTGTACCATGACCCGAAGAGGGCATATTTAGAATTATACTAAAATGTGTTTTACGTTCTTAAAAAAAAAATAAATAAATAAAAAGTATAAACTATCAATCAGACAACAAAAGGCATGTAACCTACAACAGGTTTTTGTTTTGATCGTGTTGATAATTTAGAGGCCTTAGAAAATAGCGTACCGATATATGATATAGTAGGTATTATAGGGTTAAACATTTGTAAAGCTTATTATTCTTCTTCTAAAATGTTTCACTATATACAGTCATTGCCAGAAATATCAGCACCCTTGGTAAATATGATCAAAGAAGGCTGTGGAAATTAATCTGCATTGTTAATCCTTTTGATCTTTTATTTAAAAAACTCACAAAAATCTAACCTTTCACTGGATAATAAGAATTTAAAATGGGGGGAAATATCATTATGAAATAAATGTTTTTTTCTCTAATACACGTTGGACACAATTATTGGTACTCCTAGAAATTATTATGGGTAAAATATCTCTGAAGTATATTCCCATTCATATTCACAATTTTGAGCACTCCATGGTGATTATGAACATGACATTATCCAGCCATGGCTTCCTGTTTCACAGAAATATATAAATAGGAGGGAAAACAAAGCCCAAATTCCCTTAATAATCCATCACAATGAGAAAAACCAAAGAATATATTTCTGATGTGCAGCAAAAGATAATTGAGCTTCACAAATTAGTGAAGTGGCTTTAAGAAAAGAGCTAGAGCAATGAAAATTCCCATTTCCACCATCAGGGCAATAATTAAGAATTTCCAATCAACAGAAAATGTTACGAAACTGCCTGGAAGAGGACGTGTGTCTATATTGTCTGAATGCACGGTGAGAAGGAGAGTTTGAGTGGCTAAAGACTCTCCAAGGACCACAGCAGGAGAATTGCAGAAAATAGTTGAGTCTTGGGGTCAGAAAACCTTAAAAAAAAAAATTGTCAAACAGCACCTACATCAGCACATGTTGTTTGGGAGGGTTTCAAGAAAAATTCTCCTAGCTCATCCAAAAACAAACTCCAGCATATTCAGTTATCAGACATGACTGGAACTTCAAATGGGACTGACTTCTATGGTCAGATGAAACTAAAAAATGAGCTTTTTAGCAGCAAACACTCAAGATGGGTTTGGTGAACACAGGGATAAAAAGTACTCCATGTGTACAATGAAATATACTGCTGTATTTTTGATGTTGTGGGCCTATATTTCTGCTGGAGGTCCTGGACATCTTGTTTAGACACATGGCATCATGGATTCTATCAAATACTAACAGATAAAAAAAAATTAATAAGTGACTGACTCTGTTAGAAATCTTATAATGGGCCATGTTTGGATCTTCCGACCGTACAATAATCCAAACACAAACCTCAAAAACAACACAAAAATAGGTCACTGAGCACAAAAGCAAGCTTCTGCTATGGCCATTCCTGTCCTCTGACCTGAACCCTATAGAAAATGAGTGAGGTGAACTGAAGAGAAGAAGCACCAACATGGAGCTGGGAATCTGAAGAGTCTGGAGTGATTCTGGATGAAGGAATGGTCTCTGATCTCTTGTCAGGTGTTCTCTAACCTTATCAGGTATTATAGGAGAAAACTCAGAGCTGTTAAACTGGCAAAAGGAGGTTTCAAAAAGTATTGAATAACGGGGTGCCATTAATTGTGGCCAATGTGTATTAGAGAAACATTTATTTCATAATTATTTTTCCCCATTTTAAATTCTTATTATCCAATGAAAGCTTAGATTTTTGTGATTTTTTTTTCAAGAAAATATCAAAAGGATTAACAATGCAGATTAATTTTCACAGCCTTCTTTGATCATATTTACCAAGGGTGCCGGTATTTTTGGCCATGACTGTATATATAGTGTCTAATTGCTTAAATGACTGTTCCTCATACAAAACTATCAAATAACTGTACTATTCTGAATACAGTAGCATACTTTTACATTATTTATACTTTTGTCAGGAATTTTTTATCCAAAGCAACTTCAAGCAGCTTGCATTCAAAGTATATCTTATCAAATGGATGCATTAAACGGGAATCAAGACCTTTTTTTTTTTTTTAGTACCATGCACAATTGTTTTATCTATAGGACATACTTTTTGCTCATTCCCATGCAATTATGAGAGAGAACTGAAGCTTTTAGGCTTTAAAAGGGACGCAAAAGCACTGTGAAATGTTATAAAACAACTTTTGCACTATATTTCAAAGCCATACAAAAGCTTAAACAGAATTTAGGCTGTTATTCTTCTTCAGTAGGTCATTAACAGCTGTGACAGATTCATTGAGTAACAGACATACTTGTTTAATTTATAAGGACCACTTTTGAGATATTTTTATGGTACTTTTAGTTATTTTGTCATTTCTCATTCACTGCATTATACTAGAAAGAATGGCCAGGATTCATCTTCTGTGTTCCACGGTAGAAAGAGAAAGTGATATAGGTTTGGAACGACATGAGGGTGAGTAAATGGTGAAGGATTTTTTCATTTTTGGGTGAACTACTCCTTTAATATTTAACCACACTCCTGAAACATGAGAGGACAGAGAAAGTTGCCTGATACAAAATGCGTTTTACTTTCATCTAAAGTACATTTTTATTACAAAATTGTTTCAAACACATAAAAAAGAACAAAATGTGATATTTGACGTTTGGGAAAAATGGTGCCATTATCATTAAAGTGAAAGTGCTGTGGGTAGAGACACCACAATGAGAGGCGCTGTAACTGTGAGCTTCAGACAAACAGACGAATCTGCCATAGTCACACAGAGTTCATTTTGACATCAGGGAAATATGGAAATCTGAAAAGGCAAAAGCAAGGGAAAAAAAAAACTGCATCTGATGGAAAACTATCTGAAAGAGTCAGAAATGTCAAAATCCACTAAAACCAGCAAGTCTTGTGTCGGTCTCAGATACCTCCAGCTCGAAGCGAGAGAGCAAGAAATAAAGGGAAAGAGAGCGCAAAGAGAGGCCTGCGTGTTTGCTAAAAAGCAAAGGCGTTTACGGCTTTTCTCCGTCAAGACGCGCTCATTCCTCTGTGTGCACGAGTCAGGGTTTAGAGGATCAGAGATCTCGGGATAATGAACGCGGGAGTCTCTCGCAGGCACCATTGTTCTAGCAGAGAGAAGAAGTTCCTTGCATCACCCATCACTTGTACTAATTGAAACAATTTTCGCTGGCAGTACCTCTTCTCCTCACCCCTCCCTTTCCATCCATCCAGCCTCCACCCAGACAAACGTGACAGTGTGTATGCTGGGGGGCAGATGAGAAAGAATCTGACTCCCAGACTGATCTCTGACTAAAGTATGAAGGGTAAAGGCAGCATTTACCAAAGGTTTTGGCTGGTTAGCATGGTGTAGTTAACCCCTGCTGGTAGCTGCTGTAACTACACTGTTCAGAGGGCAAAAAGATATCTAATGTAAGAGCTGATGCACACAATAATTTGTTAACATGACGTCCCCCTCAGAACTGAAACAGAAGTCCCTCAGTGTAATGTTGCTCTCAATATAATAAATATTGTAATTCATAAAGGTTTTCATGAAGTTATATGAAATATATATATATATATATATATATATATATATATATTATATGTACATTTCTTCATTATTCATAAACCTATAGGCCAATAAAACAGAAATCATTTAGTCTAAATTCATAATGTATTGCTTTTGTGGCAATTTTTCATTTAAAAGTAAAATATTATAGAATTCATTGTTATATAATGAATTTTAGACGTGTCTCTTTAATAGATTCTGTCACTTGACTTAAAAAATACATTTTGCATATGAAATGTTACATAAAACATTAGGACAATATTTGTTTGTTTAATTAAATTATATCTTTAAAAAAATCAATGATGTTAGATGCATTTTAAATATTCTGCAAAAATCAGATGACAGTTGGAGTAAGTTTACTCCAGGGGCAAGTTCACCCTGTTGAAGCCCCTTTCATGATTTTAAATTTTGTGCAATAACTTAATTAACTGAAATTATTTCTCTTAATAAAATATTGGATGATGCTTTGCAATCATGTTTGAAAATGAATGGGCTTGGGGCAAAAATGTCACAAAAAAAAAAAAAAAGTTTCTTTCTCATCTACTTTCTGTATGTATTTCTTCCCCTGTTTAAACAGTCATTTTGTTTTCATGCTACTAAAATAACCAATGTAAAGTCTTGATTTTCTAATGCATAAAAAAGCAATTTGATTTATAAACTGTTCTTAGATTTTGTCTGTATAGCCAGAATATGACATGCTTTCCCCCAATACAATATTTTTTGTATTGCAATAAATACATGTACAAATGTATTGTAATAATCAACATTGATAATCATATATTATTACAATATTATTACAATATCAAGAGAAATAATGAACAATAATGTTTTTTGTCATAATACTGCAGCCCTAACCTGTAATGAGTTTCTGTTTCATAATTTAAATACATTATGTAGGCTATTTGCATAATGCAATTATTGTGTAAATGCATATATGCCACCTTAAAAGGATAGTTCACCCAAAAATGAAAATGTGATGTTTATCTGCTTACCCCAAGGGCATCCAAGATGTAGGTGACTTTGTTTCTTCAGTAGAACACAAACAAAGATTTTTAACTCTAACCGTTGCCGTCTGTCAGTCATATAATGGCAGTCAATGGGACTCACGGCTTTGAGAGAAAAAAAAAAAACATACACAGACAAAACCAAATTAAACTCTGTGGCTCATGACGATACATTGAGGTCTAAAGGTACAAAATGATCGGTATGTGCAAGAAACATAACAGTATTTATATCGTTTTTTACATCTGATCCACTGCACTGTCCACCTGTCCTGAGCGCGTTCACAACTGCCGCCGTGTGACGCATCTTCTTCATCTTCTTGCTTTACGGCAGATCGCAGACTTGTAAGTGCATTACCGCCACCTATCTCTCAAATGGATCATTGACACTCCTAATTGAGATTGTAGATAGAGTGTCAATGGTCCATTTGAGAGATAGGTGGCGGTAATGCACTTACAAGTCTGCGATACATTGTCAAAAATGCATTTTTTTTATAAGTCTGCGATCCACCGTAAAGCAAGAAGAAGGCTGTTGTGAACGCGCTCAGGACAGTTGGACACTGGGATAAAAGGAGAACCATGCATTATAGACTTCCTTGACATTTACCAAAAAACAGTCAACTGTTCCTTTTCATCCCCCTGTTAGTGTTTTTGGTTTAGGATTCTTTGAGAAAGAAAGGGCAGAAGAGAAAGAGAGAGATCAATGCTAACCTTGAAGGACTGAAAGATTCCCTCTGCCACTATGATGAGTTGTGTGTGCTCCACTGTCCCATACCGTTTAAGTCAAAAGCTGCTGATTTAATATACAGAACAATGATGGCAGCATATCTCTACCTCACCCCATGGGCAACAACGTTATGAGGAAAGTCTTCCAATGAAAGTTAAAGCAAGAAGGCCGTGGACTCTGGATTACCAATGACATAACATGAAGAACTGTAAGTCAGCAGCATGACACCTTGTTTTTGCCCACTATTGTCTGTTTAGCCCAAACACCAGCCTCCCATCTACAGAGAGGATCACAAAGAGGCGGGAAAAACACAACTGTCAGGCTTAGGCGACAAAGCCTTTTACCATCGTGCCTATTCCTTAAAAACCAGACTTTAGGAGGTAAGAAACGAGGAAAGCGAAAGAAAAGAAATGAGTGCGAGAGAGGAGAAAACAGAGAGAGGCAGAGGCTCAAACACGGACAGCTTACAGGGGATACAAACCCAAAGATTATGTTAATCTTCCCCCCTTTGTCCCTCACGAAATGTTTTCATACTACGCCTTTTATCTGTGGAGGAAGGGATGTGAACCTCTTCAGTGGGTGACAGTGGGCACTTTCTGTGTGGTTTCTGGGTAATTAGCACCAGTAGCAGACCCTTTCTTTTGCTCTGCTCAAGCTTATGGTCTTCTTAGGGCCAGCAACAGAGGATTTAGCCCCTCAACCCTTCAGTGGGAGTTTGGGTAGCGATTCCCAGCCTGGGTCCAGTCACACCAACCATCTGTTAGCACTAGCAGGATCAAAACCCTTCAAAGCTCTCGCCAGTTCTGACAATGAAATGGACAGCTTAAGTTTAAACAGGTGACTGAATTCATTAGGCAAAATTAGGAGATGACACTCCCGCTGAAATTTTACTCAAAGAAAGTCAGGATTTGTACGAAGTATGTAGGTGTTGCAGGTTAGTTATAAAAATATGGTTTTGCAAAAAATATGGTACGAGTATCATATATAAGTATGACAAACCTCTTACGGTCATCGCAAATCTGATTTTGCTAGTTCTGCATGCCTGTAAATGCGACGGGTGCTCTGACCCCAATAATTTTTCCCAGGGTGAGGCTCTCGAGGAGAAACTGACCACCACCGCTGCTCACAAGCAAGCTAAATGCAAGCAATAGCGGCAATCCCACATCAGACACACACCCCCCAGCTTACACCCATTACGGTATCTAGGGCCTTTCAGCCAGAGGTCAGAGGTGCTCCTCAGATAAAGGGGCATACAAGAAGATCACTAGGGCCTAACCCTCTGACTCAAATCAGAGGCAAAGAAAAGAGTGAAAATGATACATTTCTCAGGCACAATGTGAGCTCTAAAGGTTCTTCTTCAGGAGTTCATATTGTCTACTTCTGCCTCTTTTGATGTTTTCTCTTTGGCTTAATGTTATTTCAACGATGGCTCTTCTCTTCTCTGCTCTCCAAAGGCTGAAGCCCATTTTTTGGGCCTGAGCTGTTTCTGATTGTCTCTGTCACGGGTGCTTTGTCTTACACAGGGCTTCCAGCAGCAGTGTTAAAGCAGAGGGCGAGGACTGCATCAAAGCCAGAGTGAGATGAACTCAACACCAGTGGATTAAGTTCTTCTGCATGATAAAGTAGCTACCTAGGGGTGGTATTAATATGTGAAAGAATGTTATTGAGAGGGAATAAAGTGTTATAAAAGCTCTGTCATTCTCTTCGTAATGTCTTAATCCTGCAGCCAACACAGAGGCCATGGGCCGGAGTTTGCACTAATCATGGCAATGCCCATCTGTATTCCCTATTTAAACTCTGCCTGGATTCAATTATTAGCCCTGAAAGAGCAAGATGGCATATTAAGTTATGTGAAAAGGGATTCGGTGGGGACGCAAAGAAATCCCTTCTTTAAAGCACAGAGGCATCAGCGCCACCAACTTAAGTTGAGCTAAACTGATTAAACAGAGTCTGCGGCTCTGAAAAATCATGTGAAAATGAGCTAAAGATAGGAGACAAAGCATCATCTAAACTGCTAATCATGCAAGATCTGGGGGATCTTTGGCCTGTCAATTATATCTTCACACATCCCACGTTGTGTCATTCAGGGACTGAAACTGCAAGGGATATACTATTTCCACTTTGACTCGTTTCATTCCCATATTATTGGACACCAACACGCTTCACTTAGAGCTCTCTAATGCTGCCACAATTACACGTAATGTTACTTCAAGAGGTGAGCTATAACATAATCCATTAGTCTTCTTCACATGTACTAGAACATTTGCATGGTAAATGCATTGAATGGGCTGATTGCTTGGCAAATGTTTATTAATTAGTCACTTTCTCATTCTAGAAGAAGCAAAGAGACAGACCCACGGGCATATTTTTTTCCCCTCATTGCTGTCTTGCATGTTGTTCTACACTGAGATCAGTGGTTGAATCCTGACAGGGTGTAGCATAAATTTCCATGGAGTGTAATGTAATTGAGGTATAAGACATTTTTTTCTGGTCATTGGACGTCATACTCATCTTCACTTCATACCACCTCCTGCAATGAAGCTGAGAGCGCTTCCATCAATCAGACCTCAAGCCAGTGAACAGCTGGAGGAAACAGGCACATTATAGCCGAATCACATACCTCTTCATAGCACTGCTTATTTCAAATGTTCAGAAATGTTTGGTGCTCTAGGGGCTACATTTGTGAGAATTTCCCTAATTGATCAAATTCATCTCCTGTTGGCAAATATTTTCAAACAGAGCGTTCACGTAAAATCAAGAAGCAATTTCACATTTGGCAAAGCACATGAATGCCATCTCTTTCTGTGCTGCTTCTGTTCCATATGTGGACTAAATGACCGCTCATACTGTCAGTACATGGTCAGATGAAGACGCAGTGGTGTCAAGTCCTCAGAATGCATCTATATCACATTTACTTGCTGTAAAACGAGCATTTAGTCCTAAGAAGATGCAATGTACACTTGAAGTGACATGTAAATTGGCGCATTTGTGCAGCAACTTGGATCATTGCTGACCTTAACAGGCCTTTATGGCTCTGTAATGGCACATGTGCATTGTGTTGAGAATAGGTAATGAGAATTCAGAGCCAGTTAGCCACAGTCTGAAATTGTGCTGTACCGAAGAAAGGATAACAATACAGAGCTCTATGCTTTATTTGTTGGGTATGGCAAATAAGATGTGAATGTAATTATTTTTTTATTTATTTTTTTTAAGTGTACCCACCAATTTTTCTCAATAAAATGTAAAAATATACATCTAAAGAAATTGTATGAACAAGTAAAAATAAATAAATAAAAAAATAAATAAAAATGAAAATAAATTAATTAATTAATTATCATTAATAATAATAATAATAATAATAATAATAATAATAATAATAATAATAATAATAATAATAATTATTATTATTGTTGTTGTTGTTGTTGTTGTTGTTGTTGTTGTTGTTGTTATTATTATTATTATTATTATTATTATTATTGTTATACCATAATTCCAAAAAAAAAAATGCATAAAGAAAGAAGAAATGAATGAGATTAATGAAAATTAATTCAATTTAATGTGAAAATAAGTAATGACTATGTAACTAATTATAATGTGTCTTCACATATTTTGTGAAAACACATTATAATTAATTACATACTCAATATGAAACTGATACCACAAAAAAACAAAATAAATAAAAAATAAAAAATAAAAATTGAGTAATCCATGGAGTATTAAGGAATTAAATAATATTAAAAAATCTTTTGACAAAGAAATACCATGGAAAGTCAAAATTATATATGAAATGCAAATAGGTAATTTTAAGACATATAGCAGTGATCTTTTTTTAATCAATGAAATAATTTATTATAAATTATAGCTATATATAAATATATAAACTATATATAAATACATCATATCAGCAGCCTAATCATAGCTCTTTTTTTTTGCGAAGAGCATGAGGGCAGATATGAGCATATTTCCAGCTGAATACTATAATATACTGGCTTTGTTGTTTGTATAATACACGTTTGCTTGTGGAATAAATTAATAAAAGTAGAATAAAACTATATTAGAAATCAAGTCTTTAACAACCTGTGCTGGTGCTCAACCAAGGTCATCAGGTGTTATTCACTGTAGCCCTTTAGCCATAAAAATGGATATTAAAAATCGAATTTTTTCTTCTTTTACGCTGATGCACATTTGCACCACATAGCTTGCAGAAACACCTCTAGCCCAGAGGTGCAGCATACCTCTGTGACCTTAGTGACATGCAGTGGCAGAAATGCGTGTTTTCCTCTCCTCTGGCGTGGTTGCAGGAAAACACATCCCCTCCTAAACAGGCTGGGCATAGCAGTCATGGCAGAGCACACATCCACCAGGGAGCACACTGCAGCTGACACGCTGTATGAGGGCATTAACCTGGAGACAGGATGAGCGAGGGAACAGTGACGGTGAATGCATTCAGATTAAAGAAAGGAGGACACCATTGTCACTGTGTGTTTGTGACTACAGCGGGCAGAGCAATCACATGACCTTGCTGGCATAGAAAGGTTTAGGCAACAGAGCCACAAAGTAAACGAGAGCGATGCTCTGAGTAAATATGTCTACAGTAAAACCTAAAACAAGTTCAATTAAAGGGAAAGTTCACCCCAAAATTAAATTTCTGTTATCATTTTCTTACCCTAAAGTAATATATCTCATTATTTACAAAAAAAAATAATAATAATAAAAAATAAAAATTACATATGCCGTAGATCTCTTTGGCACATGTGTGAGAGTTCATGCGACAAGTATGGATGTCTGATTCTTGAATGAATCATTCTTTTGTGTTGAATCTTTATGAAGAATCAGTTGATCCAGGTTACAAAACTGGTCTGAATGATTTGTTCATGATTTAGGTGGATTAATTTCTACTCACTGACTCAGTTAACAGCTTACTGAATATAGTGTATAAATCACATGGGCTGCTTTTATGAAACCTTTTTAATGGTGTTTTTGAATCCTTTTGATTTCACATTCCTTCACATTTACTGCCATTATTTTGAGCATCGGAATATTCTTCAAAAATTCACCTTTTGTAGTACACAATAGAAAGAAAGTCACATAGGATTGGAACAGTTGAGTAAATGATGATAGATTGTTATTTTTATTGAAGTAATCACATGCAGACAAACACAGTTGTGGCTCAATCAGACCTTTATCCAGACATTTCTGGATACTAGTATTGTGCAAAATATTATTAAAAATAAACCCAGTTGTTTTGAATATTTGTGTGTGTTTCTTAAACTGTACACCACAACGAAAAATAAAACCTTATGTTTCCCCAGTTTAGAAACACATCTGAAAAGCTCCACTGGAGTGATTAGATCTTGTTCATCTTGCGGCCTGTGTAATGACAGGCCCCATGAGTATCTGAATAATGGTCGGATTGCACTTATTCTAATGCTCATTCCACCCAAGACACGCCATTGCCTTCCATTACAGCTGTGAGTGGCCAGGGGCATCTCTTTACAACACTTGGCGAAATATGGATCGCTCATTACCCCCAAGTATAGAACAAAGTGCGAATGTGGGCCCTGTCACATTCAGGAGAAGAAAAACAGTTATGTGTTTCTCACACAGGAACACTGTGAGTGTTCCTCTAAGAAGAGCCTCGTAATGTGATAGAAAATAATAGTATCGGGCAGAGGAAGATAGAAGAATGGGGGATAGAGGATGAAAGAGTGGAAGAAATGACCTCAGGACAATCTGGATAAAGAAGGAAATGCACATTCCTAACTGACCACTCATTCTCCATTAGAGTCATATTTTTTCCACTTCATGCTTGGATTCCCCATGAAGCACTCTCTCTCTCTGTAAACAAAACACACATTTGCACAAAAAATTACAAATTCAACAAGAAGGCGGCTTTACACTTAATGCTTCGGACACTGGAGCTCTTCCAAATTGTAGAAAAACATGCTCCCTTATACAGTACGTGCTTACAAAAAGAATGAACTTCAGCATGGGTAAGCGTTTTCATTTGAGGGGAAGGCAGAGTCCAGATCGGTCTTGACATTTTCAGCATCGTACGTTTGTAGGACAGCAATACTGCAGACAGATGTGGATACGCTCAGAGACAAGCACTAAAGAGCATTAAACTAATCCAGTTTGGAACTCTTCCCAGGGGTGTCACAAGCGCCGTTCTGGAATCAAACGTTTACAGCTTCTTCAAATTTTGAAGTTTATAGGGTTTAATGTAACCTCCTTGCGGAGGAGAAAGAAATTCGTCTGGAACACATGGAGCTACAATGGCAGCAAATCGCATCTGACACATATATCTCTTGAATCTTTTTATAAAAGGCTTAATAAGTGCTTTTCACCCTACTGCTTATACATTCAGAAGAACGAGAGAAGACATACTCCTTTTGGGCACCATAAAATGGCTGTAAAACACTGGTAAGCATTCAATTAAATCAGCAAAGATGCATATTTATCTCATACATTTGTGAAATAGTCTTTACGGTTTACATGTGTTCAATGTTTAGATCTAAAGTTTGCACACCAATGTTAAAAATCTTCAGGGAGATCCAAGTGTATTAGAGATTGCTCAGACCTTCATGAAGTCCCTGGACTGGTCAGCAGGGTGAATGAAGAAAAGGTCACTTATCTTATTAATGTTACTTCAGTTAAAGGTAATTGCAGAGACTTCACACCTAAAACAACCCCTCCGTTTCTTCTCAATAAAGATACTTGCAGTGAAAGTTCACTCTCATTATCTTACACAGGAAAGCAAACTGTGTGACAGGACTGTTCATAATTATTACATACTGACATATGCTAATAAGATGCTGAAACCAAAGTAAAACTTCATCTGGAATGGTTAAATTAAATCATCTCAGTGCAAACTCCATCACATTGAGTACACGAGAGGACAACTGAACAGCGTAAAAACACACCTCAAATTATTAATAAGGTCACCTCATAATCTACTGTATGATAGCAAGAACCTGATTGTATGAAATATAAAAGTAGTCTTCCGAACACCATACCATCTAAAACAACTTTTGACTGCTGCGGTGCCATGGCTGATGGCTAATATTTGCAGGTGTCACATGACAAAAAAACACCCTTTATCCAATACACCACATGCATTTAGATCTGGCCCATCATCAGCTCATTACAATAATGCTCGTCATATGAAACTGTTAAACTGAAGCATATTTCTATATAGACGCTCATTCAAATGGATGAACCTCCCAGCACTTTGCGTTCCTCACAATCCTGGCCTGGCCTGGTCATCTCTGCACGCCATCCATGCTCATAACCCATTTGCGAACGCTAATATCAGCCAGGGGACAAAGGCGGGGGGTGCATGTGTGCGAGTCGTTAGTGAAAGCAGCAGATCTGTCCACATCGTTAATGATCAGGCTAATTGAATCCCTCTAATTAGCCGTGCACACGCCTGGTGGATCAGCTCATTGCTTTTACATACATGACAAGGGAAGAGAAAGAAGCTGGTGAGCTGGTGCTTTCAAACCACGAGACGCCTTGAAGTGCAAAAACATCACTTCCCACCCCGCAACCCCCACTCCCCTTCTTTGGCCCCCACGGGCTCCTCCGCCGCTGTTTGCAGTGGCCGATATAGGTTAAAGCAAACTCTCATGCTCCATGAGAGGGAGCAGGCCGTGTAATTTAAATTCTGATGACATTTACTGTCAGGCAGTATTAGTGCACTGGCATCCTCCTCTGCCTGGGCATGAATCTTACTCAGCACCAGCAGGCCGCAGGGGCCGAAGAAACACTCTCTCTCTCCTTTTCTCTTTTTCTCTCTCTCTTTCTCTACTGTAATTGTCCCAAGGACCCCTGTCAGTCTCTGGCAAAGAATCCTAGTCTTTTTGCCCTCCCCCTCCCACATCTAATAGGCCCCGAATTGGAGAGCTGTGCTGTTTATTGCCTGGTGGAATGTCACATATACGGGTCGTGCTCGGTGATTGGGCAGACACCTTCAAACTGCATTCTGGAAGATGTTCTTTACACTTGTTTACTCTCCGCCAATGTAACATCGTTCCACGAACTCTTTTTGAACGATTTGGAAACAGGTTTGAAATTAGTCTCATAGGAGACGTCACCTTTGCATGACTGAAACATTTGGCAAACTAAATTTAGAGACTAAACAAAATGCTCTGTATGTGTGCATCTCTAATTGTGTGAGTGCCTCTGCTGTGTGTGTGAGGATGTTTGCAGTTATATCTCTTGAGATAAATACATTAGACAAGGTCTGAGCTTCCAGCAATGACACGACCTTGAGTGAGTAATGTGAAAGCAATAATCAGACAGGACCACAGGCCTATGACCTCAGGATTAATGGGGACCCTTTTAAAATGTAAAAGAGAGAAAATACTTCACTGCATATGCTTGAGATTGACAAATTAGAGGGCTGTAGTGGAATGTGTGATTGTGTTTACAATCTTAGCATAAGTGAATCCTTTAAAATTAGCTATAATTCATGTATAGTGTGTAATCACCACTAAACCCACATTAATTTTTCATATTAGTAACATTTTATCTGTTATACATATGTAATAAACATGTAATAACATATATAATTGTCACATTTCAAACTGGGCAGGCCAAAACACTCAGATAAAAAGTGTGCTCTTTAAAATTAATATGTGAGATGAGGAAGTCGAGAGTCTTTCATTTGTCTCATCTCTCATGTTTGTCAGCAGAATCGGGCGGTAAACGGGATTTAAGCAGAGTATAACGGAGCCTTTAACTGACAGCTCTGGAGCACTGACAGGTCCTTGGGAAATTAACAAAGACTGCATGGACCACATGTCATATATCATAGACTCACCACGTACCCTCAACACTACCTGCAAGCTATGATTCTGTACTTTTCTCTCCCTCCACACTCAATAAAAGCATGTGAGGGTGGAGGATGTGTTGTGAGCTGCAAGCCTAACAGCACAACATTTAGCCTGTTTTTCGCTGTCATGGTTAAAATATACACGCAAGTGCAATCTACATTAAGGAATTTAAGTTCTATTTCCATATTCCCAGACCAACTACACAACAGCACTCTGTGTATACAAGGCAGAAGGAGCTGTGTGGTTCTGATGACACATCTACAAACTAAACCATCTGCTATACACACAGCTGCTGCCAATTTTAGGAATTGTGGTATAAATAAATATGCAGAGAGTAAAACAAAACAATAAGAGACAAGCAGCTAAACACCAATTCAGTTAACACATATCTATGACGTCTAATTGTGCATATTAAAACGGTTGTGCTGGACACTTTAGGACTGTAACATGCAGATCATTTCAATATGGACTTTCACTGGAGAGACACAGCGAGAGAATACAAAGCAGATATGGATCTTTACCAAAACAGGCTCAGTGATCATAGCCTAGCCATAGAACAAGGCAGACACAGACAAACATGGAAGAAAATCTATTTATTTCTTTATAATGTTTTATATTTTTTTAACTTTAATAATAATGATTTTTGTATATTTTTTATTTACTTGTGTGTGAATATATATGCCTGTTTATTTGTTTGTTTATTTGCAGCTTACTTTGCAATAAAACTGAATTTCCTTTTTTTTTCTGCATCTCCAATGCTAAGGATTTTTTTTTTTTAAATACGTTTTTCATAAATTCACAAAACACTTTAAACATTTTTTCTTTCCTCATTTTATCCATTCAAAGCTCAAATGCTTTCTCATTTACACCCACTAACTGATTCAGATTGCTCTTAGATTGGTTTCGTTTTGGTTTGTAAGGAGCACAAACAGATTAGACCAAACTAAGCTTGTTATCTGTTTTTAAAAGGTGGTCAGTGCTCAAAAGATCTGAGGGTTTTACAGAGAACTCTGAGAAAGACACAATCCCCAAACAATGAAATGCAATTGGAGGCTAAATCAAGCTGCATTCTATAGTTTAAACAAAATTTACAGGCATAATGTTTAACATTAGGGTTATATATACTCGCTCAAAAATAAAGGTACTTAAAAGTTTCTTCACAGCGATACCATAGAAGAGCCATTTTTGATTGCACAAAGAACCATTCAGTCAAAGGTTTTTTTTAAAGAACCATCTCTTTCTTACATTTTTATAATCTGAAGAACCTTCTTTCACCACAAAGAACTTTTTGTGAAACAGAAAGGTTCTTCAGATGTTAAAGGTTCTTTATGGAACCATTTAGACAAAAAGGTTCTTCTATGGCAGTGGGCTCAAACTCAATTCCTGGAGGGCCACAACTCTGCAGAGTTTAGCTCCAACCCGCTCCAAGTCATACCTGCTTGAAAGTTTCTAGTAATCCTGGAGATCTTGATTAGCTGGATCATGTATGTTTGATTAGGGTTGGGGTTAAATTGTGCAGAGCTGTGGCCCTCCAGGAACTGAGTTTGAGACCAATGTTCAATGGCATCGTGAAGCATCTTTATTTTTAAGAGTGTATATTTACAACACTTATATTATTGATAATTATATTAAAAAAAAAAAACTGTCAAATGAATTACAAGGAACAAATTGGATTGCAGAAATGTAACATTTCTAAAACTGTCATGTGCAGAACAAACGGTTACATTTATCAAGGCACAAAAGAAGCAGAACTCTGATTATTGCTCCCTCTCCACTTTTTTCTTTCCTTATTCACACTGCTCCCACTGAATGGAAGGAGAAACTATTTTTTCTCTTAATTAAAAGTTGGTGAGGACATCATGATGAGCACATGACAGAAAGTCATTATTTCCTGAATTTTAATCTGGTCCTGGTCATTCAGGGAAAGTAGAACCATGCTGACTTCCTCTTTAAGTGTCACCGCTGCTGACCAGTATGATGATTTCTCCTCTCCCAGGGTGGTTCTCAAGTAGAAGTGGAGAAAATTGGCAGAACTTAAATTGGTGGCATTTTGTGGTCTTTAAAAGAAGGGGGTCTCATTAAAACTAGCCAAGAAAGGCCTTCAAATTTTTGCTGTCATTAGTTGGCATAACTGTGGATAAGAGAAACTACAATTATGGATGCGGGTAAATCTTATTGTCAATTTGTGGCTGATGAGGTAACACCTCTGGCTCTGGCCCCTGAGCTAAATCTGCCCTTCCACATTCTAATGACTGGCATCTCACATATGTATAACACTTCCTTTAAGAGGCTACACATCAGAATTTTCCATAATTACAGAAATGCTTCAAATCATTTGTCATTTTATATATTTCAGTAGCTTCAAATAACAATGTGGGTTGTTGAAGTTGTTCCCCTTCAGGAACTCGAGCTGCATTCGGAAACGCTATGTGAATGCCTTCAGCGTGACCACGCTCTGAATCACGTGTAATCAGTCCAATGGATGGGCGAAACGTCACGGGCAGGGTGACGTAACGACCAGGAAGCTTAAAAGCACGTGCGGTGGAGCCAGCTTCAGCTTTCTGTCATTCAGCAAGGGCTCTGTGTGTTGTTGTTCAATCTGTTTTGTGAGTCTTATTTAGTGTTGTTTGTCCCTATAAACCACTATTAGTTCCACTATGTCGAAAGCTTCTAAGAAACTGAAGCATTTGGGCGAGAGCAGATCACATTTCAGATTGTGTGTTCCTCCCTGCCCTCGCTACATCACGAGCGGGGATACATATAGTCTGTGCGTGGTCTGCTTGGGAGCGAAGCACGCAGAGTCGACTCTCGAGGGAGCTGACTGTCCGCATTGTGAACGTATGCCACTGCGGACGCTTCGCTCCCGGAAGGCTCTCATTGAGGAGGGAGCCTTCACCAGCATTCCCCGCGGTGCTGGCCCCGCTTCTGCCGAGGAAGAGCGGCAGTAGCACTCGTGGGGTTCGCAGTTGGATCTGGTGGAGGGAATGGAGATGGGTCAGGATCTCCTTCCTCACCGACCAGATCCGTTGCCCCCTCCCTGGGATCAGAGGCCCGCTACACGGTTACTTCCCCCCGGTCTGAGGGCTCGACGCTTCGCCTTTCTTCCTCCGAGGAGGTTGATGTGGTGAGCATCAAGGAGGAGGCATCTCAATCGTCCCAGTATAAGGAGCTTTTGGAGGTGGTGACTCGTGCGGTAGCCAAGCTGAACATCGAGTGGCCCACCGAGAAACAAGCCGAACCGCAGAAAAGCAAGTTAGATGAGCGCTTTCTGCAGGCGAGGCCACCACCTGCACGCCGGAGCCTGCCTTTTTTTCCCCGATCTCCACACTGAGGTGTCGAGATCGTGGGCTCAGCCATTCTCGGCCCGTGTCTTCATCCCTGCCGCCGATTATTATGGCAATGTGACGGGACTTAATGAGCTTGGCTACAGAGCGATGCCCCGGATCAAACAGATGCTCGCGAGCTATCTGTCCCCCGGTGCGGCATCATCTCTGAAGGATCCGCCGTTGCCCACCAAGCCGCTGTGCACATCTTCAGCACTGGTGGGCAAGGGGAATGCGGCAGCAGGTCAGGCTGGTGCCTGTCTGCACACTATGGTGGTGTTACAGGCATACCAATCCGACCTGCTGAAAGAGCTGGACGAGCAGGTGGAGATCTCCGAGCTGAGGCGGACCGATGATCTCTCCCTCCGCTCCACCAAGGAGACCGCCCGTGCCATTGGGCAGTCTATGGCAGCGATGGTGGCAGCGGAGAGGCATTAGTGGCTGACTCTGTCAGATATGAGACAAGGTCTGCCTCATGGACGCCCCGCTTGTGCCTTCTGGCCTGTTCGGCAACGCCGTCAACTCAGTCGTCGACAGGTACCAGGAGGCCCGTAAACAAGCGGAGGTGTTCCAGCGGTTCCTCCCTCGCCGGTCTCTGGGGGCTGCTGGGCAGGAGCAGCCCCATCCGCATACCAGCTCCTCACGCAGAGAAGCTCAGAAACAAAGCGTCGCCTCTCATGCTCCCCCGCTTCGGGACCGGGGGCTTTTAAGCAAAAACAAGATCTTTGAGCCGTCCTCGAAGCTAAGTCGTCCTCGGCCAAGAAGTCCTGACGCCACAGCCTCAGGACTTCTGAGGGCAGCCCCTACTGGGGTGGAGCGGGTTACACCACATTACACGGTGCACGTCTCGCCTCAGTGCCCTCAGGAGATCTTTCTGCCAACCCTGCCAGAGTTCCAGGGCGCAGCGGTCTCCAGCGAGCGCTGCTTTCAGTTTTGTCCGCCCGGAAACGTAGCAGAGCTGAGAGGCTCGCCACCTCTTCGGAGGTCTCTAGGACAGTTAGACCGGTCGTTTCCTGCCGGTGCGCCGCTTCAGGACACCGATCTAGCTGCTCTATTTACACCAGAGGTCAGTCTCGAGAGACTGATTCCCTTAGTAGACTATTTAGCATTGTGGAAACTACTGCCAAATGTTTCCCAGTGGGTCCTGCACACGGTAGAAAAAGGCTATCGTATTCAGTTCGGCTCTCCACCGCCGCGTTTCAGCAGGGTCATTCCTACTCTGGTCGGCCCCCGAGCAGGCTCTGGTAATGGAACAGGAAGTGAACACCCTGTTGAGGAAGGAGGCCATCGAGGTGGTCCCTTCTCACGAGAAAGAATCCGGGTTCTACAGCCGGTACTTCATAGTTCCAAAGAAGGATGGGGGTTGCGTCCGATTTTAGATCTGCGTCAGTTGAACCGCTCAGTCATGTGACTGAAGTTCTAGATGCTCACCATCAAACAAGTCGTGTCTCAGATCAGGTCCGAGGACTGGTTTATCACGATAGATCTAAAAGACGCATACTTCCATATCTCCATCCTTTCCACTCACAGGAAGTTCCTGAGGTTTGCTTTTGGGGGCAAAGCATACCAATATTGAGTTCTTCCTTTTGGCCTTTCACTCTGACCCTGCACTTTTACGAAGTGTGTGGATGCAGCTCTGGCTCCACTGCGACTCCAGGGCATCCGCATACTGAATTACATTGACGATTGGTTGATTTTAGCTCAATCAGAGCAGATCGCGACTTGACAACGAGATGTCATTCTCGCTCATATGGGGGAGATGGGTTTGAGACTAAATGCCAAGAAAAGTGTACTTTCTCCATCACAGAGAACCACTTATCTAGGTGTGGTGTGGGATTCGACCACGATGCAGGCACGTCTGTCCCCTGCTCGGATCGTTTTGATCCTCACAGCAGTCAAGAGAGTGAAAGAAGGCCAGTCATTCACTGTCAAGCAGTTTCACGGACTGCTGGGGCTGATGGCAGCTGCGTCCAACGTCATACCTTTTGGCCTGCTGTACATGAGACCCCTACAGTGATGGCTCAAGACCAAGGGGTTCTTCCCGAGGGGAAACCCGCTTCGCACGATCAAGGTCATGCGGAAATGTATTCGTGCCTTAGATGTGTGGAAAGAAACTTGGTTCTTGTCTCAGGGCCCGGTGTTGGGAGCTCCTTGTCGCCGTGTAACGCTAGCGATGGACGCGTCCCTCACCAGTTGGGGAGCGGTCATGAGTGGCCACCCTGCCGCGGTCTGTGGAGCGGCCACCATCTCACATGGCACATCAACTGCCTGGAGATGCTGGCGGTGATTTGAGCACTCAAGCACTTTCTCCCAGACCTAAGAGATCATCATGTGTTGGTGCGCACCGACGACACAGCGATGGTCTCTTGTATTAACCACCAGGGAGGTCTGCGTTCGCGCCCCTTGTACAAGCTGGCGCACAAGATCCTTGTGTGGTTCCAGGGCAAATTCCTCTCGCTGAGAGCAGTGCACATTCCTGGGCATCTGAATACGGGAGCAGACATCCTGTCGAGATAGGGGCCGAGGCCCGGGGAATGGATGCTTCACCCCAAGGTGGTGAAGCAGATATGGAGAGTTTTTGGCCAGGCTCAAGTAGACCTCTTTGCGACCCAAGAGACATCGCAATGTCCCCTCTGGTTCTCTCTGACTCACCAAGCTCCTCTGGGACTGGATGCTATGGTGCAGACTTGGCCGAGGCTTCGTCTGTACGCTTTTCCCCCGATCGCTTTGCTCCCGGGAGTTCTGGAGAGAGTGCGCCGGGACGGGGTCCGTCTACTGCTAGTTGCCCCATTTTGGCCAGGCCGAGTATGGATCTTGGACCTGATTTCTCTCCTCGATGGCTCTCTATGGGAGATTCCTATCAGGAGGGATCTCCTCTCACAGGCGGGTGGTAAGATCTTTCACCCTCGCTCGGAGTTGTGGAAACTGTGGGTGTGACCCCTGAGGGGGCACAACTCATAGCTTCTGGTCTCTCAACCTAGGCTGTTGAGACCATCCTCCAATCCAGAGCTCCCTCAACGAGGAAACTGTACGCCCTGAAGTGGAAACTTTTCACTTCATGGTGCGGAGACCGCCAGCTCGACCCAGCTAACTGCCCGATTGGTACAGTTCTGGAGTTCCTGCAGGCCCGATTCTCTGCAGGGTTAACCTACTCCACCATAAAGGTGTACGTGGCGGCCATTGCGACCTACCACGCCCCTCTCGTGGTCAGTCAGTGGGTAGACACCCCTTAGTTACATGTTTTCTCCGCGGTGCGCTGAGGCTGAAGCTTCCAGTACGGTCCCGTGTTCCCCCGTGGGATTTGGCTGTGGTGTTAGAGGCTCTCTGTAAGGCTCCATTCGAGCCCATTGAAGAGATATCTGATTGTCTTTTCACGATTAAGACTACCTTCTTTTTAGCTCTGACTTCTCTGAGGAGAGTCGGAGATCTGCAGGCCTTCTCAGTGGCCCCTTCTCATCTCGACTTTGCAACCGGTATGGCCAAAGTGTTTCTATACCCTCGAGCGGGTTATGTGCCGAAGGTTCCCTCTGTTACGCCACAGCCTATCGTACTGCAGGCCTTCTGTCCTCCTCCCTTTCAGGAGCCCGATCAGCAGAAGCTTAATTGTATGTGTCCAGTTTGAGCGCTGGACACGTACATCCACAAAGCTGCCCTGTGGAGAAAGGCAGACCAACCGCTTGTGTGCTATGGTCCCTCCAAGAGGGGTCTTCCTGCTGCTAAGCAGACCCTCAGTCGGTGGATAGTGGATGCCATTTCTATGGCCTATGAGTCCACTGGTCTCCCCTCGCCGATGGGAGTTAAGGCTCACTCCACTAGAGGTATGGCGGCCTCCAAGGCCTTTCTGGCAGGTGTGCTTTTGCAGGACATCTGCAACGCTGCGGGGTGGTCCACGCCCCTAACGTTCATGAGGTTCTATGGCCTCGACATGCGAGCCACTCCAGGCTCCTCTGTCCTCTTGTCCTAGCAACACACTAGGCAGGGACTTGTCATTCTGGCAGCGTGGGCATCTCGTTCCCATAGCGTTTCTGGACGCAGCTCGAGTTCCTGAAGGGGAACGTCCCAGGTTACGTATGTAACCATGGTTCCCCGAAGGGAACGAGACGAAGCCATACTCCACCGCACATGCTTTTAAGCTTCCTGGTCGTTATGTCACCCTGACTGTGACAACTCGCCCATCCATTGGACTGATTACACATGTGATTCAGAGCGCAGTCACGCTGAAGGCGTTCCCATAGCGTTTCCGGATGCAGCGTCTCATTCCCTTCGGGAACCATGGTTACATACGTAACCTGGGACGTTTGATTGGATCTACAATTGACTACAAACAATATAATGAAATCCATTTGATTTTCTATCATATTATGCTACAAAATCACCTGTTCATTTTCATGACCATAAATGATCATGAAAAAGATAGTTCACTTAAAAATAAAAATGGCAATCGTTTACTGACAGAATTTTTGTTTTTGTGTGAGCTTTTGAGTGAGTAAAAGCATGTTGCCCTGACCTTAATTTCACATGATTTCTAAACTAAACATTTGTATATGTTTACTGGCAATTAATTAAATGTCTTAACAGACACTCTGTAGATACCGCAATTTTTTATCAATTAGTTGTTGCATTTATCCATTTCAATGTTCTATTACGAATTGAAAACCAAGTTCATTTTGGGATTTATTGTCACCATTGTACCATAGTTCGGTGATGTGGAGATTGTCTTCTGATTTAATTGGACTGTATTATGTGCTTTGTGGCTGGTGTGAGAAGTAATTTTCACACATCGAAAGGTCAGCCAGCACGGTTTGAAAAACAGTCTGTCTAACTTAGACTATTAATATATATCGG
Organism: Spinibarbus caldwelli; assembly: GCA_039654775.1. Lineage (NCBI taxonomy): Eukaryota > Metazoa > Chordata > Actinopteri > Cypriniformes > Cyprinidae > Spinibarbus > Spinibarbus caldwelli. Next base: position 16,391,151 of record CM077236.1, on the reverse strand, counting down.
ACACCCAGCTTACCTTCGGTAGACACATACTCACATTAACATATCTCACATATAGAAGTAATATAATGAGCCACTTATAAAACTATAACTCCTCCTATAAAAGTTGATAGGTCTAGACTTAATGGAAAGCGAATAAGGTCTATTGTCTGGATTCCTTTTGGCCCCCCAAGTGACCGGGTGATTAGTGTGAGTCACTTTTATCCTGGTAGGTCTGTCCACAGCTTTCTGAGTCAATAGAGAGATATCAATGGCTCTGGAGGGAGGAGGCCACACTTCAAGGCGGACGTAATACCCATACAAACAGTCGCTGGAGAGAATGCTGTGGGCCGCTTCACAAACACATTCAAGAGGACGAGATGCTTTCAATGAAAAGACAATTGACTTAGTTAACACTGCCCAAGAACTGCACTCTGACTGGTATACTTCCTCTAATCTGCAGAGATATGGCACCACACTTACAATTGAAATATAATAGCAAAAATGTGATAATTTTTCAAAGACATAACACGCACAAGCTTATTTCCTCTTAGGATGTGAATGTGTGTGTGTGTGTGTGTGTGTGTGTGTTTTCTTCTTTCCATCTGAAGAAACAAAGTATTTGAGTTATTTTATCCATTTTCAAAGAGATATTAAACACAAGCACTCGTGACCAATCAGAATTTCATTTCACAGTGTGTGTGCACTAAGAAGGATTAAACATTTGGGGAAATGACTAAAGTACTGTAGCTGATTCACCATTCAATTTGGACTTTAGAAAATAAAGAAGAAAAAATGAAAGAGAACTAGAAAGCAGGGAGGTGGGTAAAAACAGGTCCAGGCGTAGCAAAAGCCATAATCAGGGGTTTAAGAAATTAGCAATGCTCAACTGGAACGGAAGTACCGCAACAGGACCTCCACACCAAAGGTCCTCTAATCATATGTAACATCTACCATTGGAACGTAGTGGAAGGAGTTTACAATAAGCTTAACCCCAACTTTTATTTTACGCCCAGCAGGCTCTTCCCTCCATGTTGTGCACTTTGAACACTATTTTGTTATTCTGATTTCACTCAGGCTCCTAATCCACATCTCCCTGTTTCCCAATAAAACGCTGCCAGTCTCAAAGCTTTCAAATTTCACTCTCAACCTCTCATTCAGCCTTAAAGAACTCTCCCGTCCTTCAAACAAATGAGCTCATAGAGGAATGAAAGTTAGGCTTTCATTATTTTACCAGCAGGTCTTGGCCTAATTCTCTTTAATGGTAAAACTAGCCACACTCTTCTGCACTTTCATTTTGTGGCAAGACGTAAATAATCTCCATTTTATACCCCATCTGCAATCATACCTCATATAGTTGAGGACAGACTGGTTTAATTTGGTAGACACCATACTTACCATATAGCAAATCATTTTTGGGCCTAGTGGACTGGCTGGTGCAGACGTGGGAAGGGACTGGGGGGGCCTGGCCTTGAATTAGTTTGGCTCTGTACATAATTCTCCCTCAATGGGCTCCTCCATTCCACAGAAAGGGCTTGAAAAGGAGACACAGAGTTCGATTGCTCAATATTCATCTACATTTTTCCCCTGGATGGGCACAATATGGCGGGCTTAATTAACTTTTCTCAAAGGTGAAGCAGTGCGCACCATCTGCTGTGAGACAATCACGTTTCTATGCCTCTGCCAATAATCCCGTTACCCCTTTTAAGAACAGGGGAGCGGGGAAAAGTGAAAGAGAGAGTGCGAGAGAGAGATAAACTCAGAAAACAAAACAGTGGGATCCCGAAAATCATGGAGTCATGTGAGACATTTAGCATCCACTCTGCACGAGGAACACCACTTTCTCCTGAACTCTGTCTTTCTTTTTTTTAACCAAAATCCTGCCTTGGGTCCTGAAACTGCTCAGTGGTAATTACTGTAAGATGCTCTTTTGCCTGCAAAACTTATTTAATTCAGTGTGCATCTTCGTAAGCCCTACTCAAGAGTTCAGTTGCATGTGTAGGACTTTCAGAGATGTGGTTGCAGCTTTATTTTAAGATACTTGATACCTAATATTATTATCTTCAAGAAAGCTAAAATATTTTGATAAGCATCAACTACACATAATTCCTTAATAAATCTCAAGGACCACACAACTCAATCAAGGGCCAAGTGAACTTGCCCCAAAGCGGGGTCATTATTTGATCTTTGTGGATCTTAATCTGATTAAGTCATTGTGGAGGTAAACTTCAGACCCAATCTTGTTAGCAGCTGGCCCAGATGGATTACGAAGGCCAGTGAGCTGGAAAATGAACTGAGCAGTTCAGCGTTGGACTTGTTCTCTTTCAACATCTCCTTGGCCTCTTCTTCTGCGCCTTCTGCTCTCCTTTCTGCTGGCCCTTCAAACGAGATATTATCCTCAGCTTCTGCTCTTGCATGAGCCCATGACGCTTTTCTTCTCCTCCATCTATGATGTCTTAGTTAAGCGCAGACAATGACAAAAGAGCCCAACCCTTTCTCAAAGGTCTGGATTCCAAGATGTTGTTGGCACAATTTGACCGAAACTTGCACCGGTTAACCCTTTAGGCTGGTGGAAGTATCTGGCGAGGATTCGCCCACTCGTTTGTAAATGGACGGAGTTTTCTCTCTTTCTCTCTTTCTTTTTATTCCTTAAATTATGCAAATGCTTAAGATGTGTGGTCTGGCCGAAGACACTCGCAGTTTTGCTTGTGGTCTTCTTGTGGCATTGAGTGCTTTTACAGTGAATGCACACCACAGTCTAAAGCACAAAAAGTGCCCTTTAAGGCTGAAAAGAGTTCAAAGCATTCAGAAGACAAAGAGGACTAAGCTGGGATTTTTTATGTACACTGAAAAGAAGAATAAGATATAAGTTCTTTATTGCTGCCCGTTATGACACTGGCTTCCAAATCAAAGCACTATGCTCGAATATAAAGGCTCCTGAAATTTTCTCTTGCGCACCATATGCAAAGAAGAAACAGCGAACGATTTAGACAGGCTGCCATTTTGTTACACGAACTTCTGAATGCTCTTTTTGACTCCATTGAGGGAACAAGGAATTCAAAAGAGGTTATATTCGATCAGGTTTTCTGCCTCAATAGGTTATAATCAGTGCTAAAGTATTGAGCACAACACAGTGTGGAGAGCCTCTAAGAGCCTTAATCAGGAGGTTTTTCTCACTCTTATCGCCTCCCATACGGGGCTAACCACGCACTGAAGTGCTCCCTTCTATTGATTATCTGGATGGGAATTTAAATATTAATACTCTGGCCAGGCCTGGTAGGCACTCGCTCATTGGTTGTGTTTCATGGCAGAGCACTCATTCCCCAGATTAAAAGCAGTCCTAGGTTTTGCTTTCTTTCAGTCTTTTTTTAAAGAGCAATCCTGATCTCTTTTGAGGGGGGGGGGTGAGCCGTGTGGAGAAATGGGACTCTACAGCAATTTCAAAGGAGAGGACTCTCCTCCAGGCTTAATCTACTAACGATGCAAGAATCACACACTGGTCATTTAGCCACTGCAGAGAAAGAGAGAGACGGAACACTTGGGTTTACCAATCACACCTCCTAAAAGGGTGGAAAGTACTTTCAAATCTTCATTTTGGAATCATTGCATATCTCTTCAGTTGAGTGTGCAACAAAATAAAAAATGCACTCCATGTTTAGAAATCATCCAATGAACTATAAAACCATGTGTGTATTTGGTTTCTTTTTTCTTTTGCCAGGGAGGGTAGCATTACATGAGCAGTTTGGGTTGGTCTGTGCAATAGGAGCCTGCCCCCGTGCAATGCTCTTTTGATTTGTGTGCTTCAGAGACATTAACCCGTGGAGCTTTAGCCAACCAACCCATTGGATTTAAGGGCAGTCTTGCCCCCAGGGTTTGCTTGCACACAACGGGGACAGAAACATGTTTACATCAACCTTGGTGTGGGACTGCCACTTGGTCATCCCCAGCTCACATACACAAATGCACAAACAGAGAAACGTTCTGGCCCTACTTGACATAAAACAAGCAAGATGCCACAGAGAATTTTGCTCCTGTACCAAACTAACTTACAAGAAATTCAAGGATAGATTTGATCTAATGAAAACAATTGAGAGCATTTATTAGTTAATGTTTCTAAGTAATTACTTTATTATTATTATTATTATTATTATTTAATTAATTATTATATGTTATACTATTATTTCATATTTCAGTTGCATGTCCTCACTTTACCATGAAATATGTTTAACCAGGGAAAAAAAAAAAAAAAAAACTTTGAAATAATATCAACAATTATTTTTCATGCATATCTGTAAATTACATTTTTAGTTCACACTTTAGTTTCAATTCTCACTATTAACTAACTTGACTAAGACTTTTGCCTCAGTAAACTCCCAATTTCCTGTTTATTAATAGTTAGTAAGGTGGCTGTTAAGTTTACATATGGGGAAGTTTAGGGATCTAAGCATTTAAGTATATATGCTTAGTAATATGCATGCTGATAAGCAACCTGTTAATAGTGAGAATTCGTCTCTAAACTAAAGTGCCCCACCCCCCAATAATGTGGATTTTTATATCCTTTTTATTTGTTTATCTGTATTAAGAAGTCAAACTCACTGTGAAGTCATCAAATTATGAGAAAACTAAATATTTCTAATCTTATTGAGGAGACTGCGTTTGGCCTGAAGTTGGTTTCTACTTTTGTCGCTTTCCACAAACATGCACTTTGTAGTGGGGAAAAAAAAAAAAAAAAAAATATATATATATATATATATATATATATGTATGTATATTAGCAGTTTATTTTATCCACAGGAAATGGGAACATGCAGGTAAAATGTTACAACATAAAAGAATTTAAACTTAAGTAATATAGTTAATATTTTAAGAAAAGTTCATCTTCACACTGTTTCACTAGTGATTGCAAAGTGTTTATTATTATTAAGAGATGAAGTTGTATTTCAGAAGCTCCTCAGTCCCAAAATCAACAAGTGCAAACTCCGTGTTACATGAGAACCCACCAAAATCCATCAGAAATGCCAAAACCTGCTCAGCCAAATGTCCAGCATGAGAGAGAGTGACGGCAGAGAGCATTAATGCAGGAACGCAGAGGTTATTAGTATCACCACATGGTGTAGCATAAAGCAATCAGCCTCAGAGTGTGTCTCCCTCATCTTACACCTTGCCTGTTCTCCTCCTGCAGAGCCGCTCAACACACAGACCAGCAGCTAATGATGCTGGACAGAGACGTCAGACTGCAGCAGTCACAGCCTGGCTTGATAATACTTCTCTCCCTACACCTCCTCATCCATGACAAGACACAAGACATCAGGGTTTTTCAGCTGAGGTGCTTTCTGATGTTTGTTTGTGATATGATTGCAGGGGGGCGAATAAGGTGTCAAGTAAGATTGAAATGGAAGCCAGTTGCTTCTATTGGTTCTGACAATAGCACTGAAGTGTTGTGCAGGAAGTAATGCTCAGGTGAGGTACAGCCTTATCTAAACATCCTTTATAATAATGAAGGAGGTGCAAGTCTTGCACAAATAGTCCATTTGTATTTGGTTTTGGGTCTGCAACATTCTGACTGTTTTATGTTCTCATATTATAGAATAATTGTCCCTCATTAGTATACAATTGCTAGTATAAAAGGATCACCTAAAGATATATATTTTTTAAACAATCTGTTGTTATTTACTTAACTATATGTTGTTCCAAACCTGAAAAAGTTTCGGTAACACTTTAGAATAGGGAACACATTGAGGTAGCACTTTATTTTAAGGTCTCTTAACTACTTGCTTATTAGCATGCATATTACTAGAATATTAGCCATTTATTAGTAGTAATTAAGCACGTATTAATGCCTTATTCTACATGATCTCATTCTACATCCCTAATCCTACCCAATAACTAAACTTAACAACTACCTTACTAACTATTAATAAACAGCAAATTAGGAATTTATTGGGGGAAAAGTCGTAGTTAATAGTGAATAAGTGTTCCCTGTTATAAAGTGTTACTCACATGGATTACTAATTGAGAGTTTCCCCTCAATAAACACCTAATTTGCTGCTTATTAATAGTGAGTAAGGTAGTTATTAAGTTTAGGTGTGGGGTAAGATTAAGGGATGTGAAATATGGTCATGCAGAATAAGGCATTAATATGCGCTTTATAAGAACTAATAAATGGCCAGTATGTTCGTAATGTGTTAATAGTGAGAATTGTTCCTTAAAATAAAATGTTACCAAAATTTATTTCTTGCATGAAAACAAAATGTGAATTATTAAATAATGTCCTGATTAACAATGTGCTTTTAAAAGAATAAGAAAATGAGGACCAGCACTCTCAGGCTGCAAAAATCATGCAAAGACATCATTAAAGTATCACAGAAATTGGTCATATGACGTGTGCATGTTGTGCATCTATAATATGGTCCATATCATTTGTGTATGTGATATTGGGACAGATTAGTGTTTAATAATTTAGATTTCAGTCTGCCATTCTAATAAATCTTTCTTATGACTTTAAATGGAATTCAAATCAAAGATTTGTTAGAACACAAGTCGGTGATATAGTGCACAAGTCATAAACAACTTTCATTCATTCATTCATTCATTTATAATTTTAGAGGTCCTGCTTCATTTTTTATTATTTTTTTTTTTTTTCATTTTGAAGTGAACTGTCCTTTTAAAGGTGTTGTAATAAAGCTGAAATGTCCAGTAAAAATAGTTCTATATAGATAACTGATACAAAATATGTTGTAGATTGCGTTTAGAAAAAGATGAAAAGAGGAATGTATAAATTCTGTTTTCAGTATGTATTTACGATATTCAGATTTTGAAATCCCACCAGCATTTGACATTAGATATCTCTATTGCAATACATACACAGAAAACTCTGAACAACATTTAAACCATTCTGTCGCTCCGCCCTCGAGACATAGCAGTGCACTGACAATGAGACATCACAAGACAAAAACAGACACAAAGAACAACATGTCACTGAAACAGAGAATGTTTTTCCCTCAAATAAATGGCATCCAAGCAATTTTCCTCTGTGATGTGTGAATGATACTTGCCACCATCCATCAGGAGAAAGACTAAAGGAGGCCAGGGAGACGTGCCTCATACAGTGGACACTCCAGGGAGCTCATTATTGAACCTATTAATCTGTTATTTGACCCTGGTGAGAGCACTGGCCAATTTAAGAGGCACCTAAGCTTGCTTTCACGAAGGATCAAGAACAAAAACACCCTGTCTCTCTTTAGTTCAGCAGAGCTGCTTAAACATTTATTGATAGCATAATCTAATGAAATAGCAAGTGTTCAAATGAAAAAAAAAAAAGTAAACTACAAAGACTCACAAATGCAAGTGATACTTACAAAATGGGGGGAAAAAATGGAATCAAAAATAAAAATACATGTAACCGGTGGGGGTAACATGTAATGTGGTGTATTGCAATGTAGTTACAATGTAATTACACTGTTACTGAATATTTCAAATCAATATACTTAATATTTAATCATGTTGTTGTACTATATTAATTATCTCATTAAAATTAAATCTGCATAATACAGACACTGTAATGAAACGTTATTTAAAACAATATAACAAGGTAATTTTGTGAAAACCTAATAAGCACCACCAATCTAACAATGACAGACAAGGCTGTGTTGAGAATGTTTCGCGACTGAAGCAGTTTCAGCAATCTCTGCATAAGAGAGCAAGTGAGTACTAGAGGACTTTCAATTCTTCCTTTCAGCAGGTGTCTGACTGCTAATCTTCAGCCAGGTGCACAACTCAGCGCTTTATTAAGTTAAAAACAATGTCGTGCCCGCAAGCGCTCCAATTCACAGTGGCACCTACACCACACAGTTAAAGTGGCTCTCTAATATCTCAGAGACAAGGAGACATCATCCTCAGAGTGACTATCTCTGTGCCCAGTTCAGCTAGTGTTTTAAGTAATAAACTTTAAAATTTAAAATTGAAACAACTGTTCAAAAAACTCTACTTTGTTTGTGAAGTTGTTTCAAGTTATTTCCATTCTGTTAAAGGATACAGTATGTTTACAGAATAATATGTGTTCAAAAACTAAGCAGAGCTGAGGTTTCTTAAAAATCTGTAGTTCCAACTGTTCAAAAAAATAACAATAGAAATAGAAATCAAATAGATGTTTGCTCATAATACAGCTATATCTAATAATATAGCATAGCTAGTCAGTTTTGAACACCATTGCACACCAAGTTTAAATTGTTTTCCAAAATTAGTTTATGATGCACTTCAACGCATATTCAATGTTAGCCAGTACTGATGTCTAAACTAACCAACCGAGTGTTTCAGCACAGGTGATTACTGCCGCAGCAATGGGAATGGGACTTAAACTATGTAATTTGTTATTCCAGAAATGACTGAAAGCTCTGTCATGACTAGAGAGCTTGCATACATCATAAGAAAAGGCTCAGTGACTTCTCTGTTTTTGAAAAGAGTTTTATAAATTACTATAGAGCTACAGGATGCTATGTGTAATGATCTTTTGTGATTTTAATATGTGGCAGGAGTTAAGTTCATGTAATATTACTCTCCCTTGATCCTGCCGATTTGTTCCTTAAAGCATCTAGAATAAATCTTGTTTTAATCTTTGATTACACTGCTCTCCTCAAAAAACAATGCAACTTAAATGATGTTCTGATGTACACAACTGAATTAATTGACTAACAGCAGGTGTCGTATCTAATGCTATATATCAATACAGGGGGATCACTGGATGAACAGGGAATCAGATAGCTGTGTCTGAGGGATCCATTGGAAAGCTAATCAGCCTCTCAGTGGACTGACTGCAGCTGCTGTTGGTGACACCCCCAGTATTTACACCGGGTGTCTTTTCAACTCTGAGTGCAGCTTTAGAGAGCTTACTGTAAGATCAGTGTTGGGTGCATTTCGTAGGACGCATGGTAGGTGGGGAGATGCTTGCACGGTCTACAAGAGATGTCACGACTGAGGAACATCATTAGTTGTCCCACTGGGGAGACAATGGAGCCTCCGTAATCCCATCTATCCCTCCCTTGAGTTTACAAGATCACACATACGTGGAGTAGAGAGTCTGGCCCCATGGTGGTTTCTCTGCTTCCAAACCATAAACCGCTCAGCTGCATCTGTATATGACGATGATTCAACAAGTTGCCAATTTAGACAGTTGCATTCCTAAAACTGATAAGACAATGGAGTGACCACAACAACTTTAGAGAGAGTTAAGCCTGTGACATTACAAACCGGCAAGTTACGATAAAAGCCACCTTCGTCGTGCCTAAAAAGTTGTGCTTGAACACACTGCAAAGACTACAGGCAAAGTCTATAATTATAAACAAGCTATTTTGGGATGAAGTTACTGTCTATAACAGCAGTGGTCTAAATTTGTCAATCAAAAAGGTAAACTGAAAGTAGTACTGCATATAGTCACTCCTAAAAGGTCACACTTACCATTTCAAATATGAATCATGTTGATCAGTTGGCATTCACTATCTTCATTCCAGACGACTATGATGTTTTAAAATTATTCACGTATTGTAATGCTCTGATAAGATGAAAACGTAAAAGTAGAAGAGTATTCCATGGGTGCCATTTTGACCTTGTTGTTTGCTTGCTTTCATCTCTTCCATCTTTTCTTCTCATGCACTGGTTTCTATAAGCTGAACAGACAATCAGATCTCTCTCATCGACAGTCTGATGTCAATTTAACATGCTCAACTGGCCAAAAAGTCACAGATGTGTCCAACTAGTGCTGATGGAGTAGAACACAATACAAAACCTGGGCTGAAAGACACTCAACAGATATATTTTTTCAATGGCTAACTGGCTTGCTGTGTTCCGGCCTTTAAAGTAACCACAATTCTGGTGCCTTTTGTGATGTTTAACAAAAACAATTACCCCCAAACCTGGTCCTAAGTATAAATCACCATCAGTCTTGATTTTTCCAGATATTTCAGTGCTCTCGGGAGGATCTGCTGGCATCTCCAGTTCCAGGACAGATTTACAACCAGATTTACAACTTTTTGTTTCTTCAAGCTTCTATATATGTGAGCCATTACACTTTCTATAATAAATAAGTATGTGGAATAAGTGTGAGAATGGGAGAAACCAGTTTCAATTTGAGGGATATATTAAAACCAAAGATCTTTCAGATTCTGGCCTTTCCCATTCCTTTTACGCCGCATAGCAGGTTAGTGGATGATGACATTGAGTGGACTCTTGATTCCAAACTGACTTTCAGAGAAAGTTTGAGCTTTGATTTCCTTCCCCTTCTGATGGCAAGAATAAAAGGGGACAGTGATACATATTTCAGGGCTCTAGTATCCACAAAGGGACTGGAATAAAGAGGTATAAACCTTTGAACTAAACAAAGGTCCATCACCCGCACATCATATCAGAAGTGCTTGTAGCCCTTGTATAGACGAGACTGCAGAGAAAGAGGAAGACAGAAAGAGAAAGGGAGGGAGAAACTTAGAAAGAGAATAAAACCAACATGGACCAGTATGACTTTGCTGACAGGTTGTCTGAGTGTCACCCCTATGTCCTGCGGCCCTTGTACTTTCCTAAACCCTATGCCCCAGTCTATCCACCCTATGCTGGGCCACAGAGCTTCCTGAAAGCTCCATCTCAGGCCTCCATCTGTGGAGCTCTTTGTAAGTGACTGCTGGTTGCATTAAGTTGATTAAAGTGGTTGGCAGACAGTAGTATTTGTACTCTCTCCCTTGCACAAAGATGAAAGAGTCAGGTATGTTTCCAGTTCTGAGTCTAGGGGACGGCCCCCCTCCTCCTTCCACTCTGCTCTTAGAGGGGTCAACAAAAGACAAAGGCCTTTGGATTGAAAGCAATGGAAAGCCTCTTTCAGCAAATGATCTCTAATTGTTCCTTTCTTCCTCCTGTATCCCCTGTATGATATCTGTGGCGGTTGAATGACTTTGTCCGCAATTGTATCTCTGAAAGCTTCTCTTGAAAGAAGAGTCAGGTTGAGAAGGAGGCTATTACTTATATCATACTTCCATAAAAACAGACAACTGACAATTTTCCAGTATTGTATCTATCAAAGGAAAAGTGTAATTTATTTCTATTGCTTTCAGTCTGAAAATATCTAAGGGCATTTCAGTAAGCATTAAAATGAACTGATATTTACTGTTGGTTTTATGACGAGATGTTTGTACCGAGAAAGACTGAGATGGGACTTTTAGTGTACTGTATTAAACATCAACATCAAAGCAACGAAAACTGAACATACTGCAGTAATGTGAGATGACTGGAATAATGTACAAGAACAGCAGTGCCTTGCAAAACTATTCAGACCCAGTTTTGTACTCTGTAATATTTTTATTTCACAGTATTACAACCACAACATGCTATACTATCATTATTACAATTATCAGAATTTGAAAATTAAACCATTGATTCTTCCTCCCAGGCCTTTTTGAAGACTGAAATAAATTGTCCAGCAATATTTTTCAGTACTTCCCACATCTCAGCAGTTGTTTGTTGTTCACTCAGGCCAGCCTTACACAGAGCTCTTGATGAACAGTAGTTGACTGGTGCACTTTTACTCTCTTCTCAGCTACTGAACAAATCACTCAAAGTGATCATTGGCCTCTCTGTGGCTTCTCTCTGTGACACCTTTAGATGTTCATGGACGCTATACAGTCACACTAGAGCAAAATATGGTGTCAGTCCTGTTTTAGAGTGCTAAATATGGTTGGGTTCCAAACTCCCCCTTTTTCTTTTCTTTAGATAAGGTTCCATAACTAACAGAGATATGAATGTGAGCTGAACAGTTGCATTTTAGATGCAATTGTTGTCTTTCCATCTCAGCTGCTTATCATAATGCACTCTAAAAAGCTGGGGTCAGTTAATTAGGATTTAATATGCACTTACCCACAGACTGGACTTGTTTATTAATATTGTTTATTGAACATTTTATCAATTCATATAATAATTTCTCACAGGGTTCACAGAAGTCAGCATCTTTGATATTTATTTTAGTCACTGTTACTATGGTCGCAGGCATTGTTCACGGCTATCACAAGAGTAGAAGAAGGGCTTGACTTTAGTTACTTGTTGATATGGACAGAAATGTGGCCTCTTCTTCAAGGGATAGATCACCCAAAAATGAAAATTCTGTCATTAATTACTCACCCTCATGTCGTTCCAAACCTGTAAGACCTTCGTTCATCTTTGGAACACAAATGAAGATATTTTTGATGAAATCTAGCTTTCTGACCCTCCATAGATAGCAATGTAACTGAAATGTTCCCAGGCCCAGAAACATAGTAAGTACATCGTTAAAATAGTCCTGTGATAGTCCTGTGACGTCAGTGGTTCAACCGTAATTTTTCAAAGCTACAAGAATAATTTTTGTGTGCAAAGAAAACAAAAATAATGACTTTATTCAACAATTCTCTTCCGTGTGTCACCGTCCTCTGCCATTAATCGAGAGTACCATGACACATGTGTGGTGCTGCTGACGTAACACGCATGTGCTGCGCCTTGTTTACAAGCAGAAGAATACACATGTATGCATTGTGGTTCTTTTGTTATTTTTTGTTTTCTTTGCACACAAAAAGTATTCTCGTACCTTTGTAAAATTACGATTGAACCACTGATATCACATGGACTATTTTAACAATGTCCTTACTACATTCCTGCCTGGGAACATTTCAGTTGCATTGCTGTTTATACAGGGTCAAAAAGCTCTTGGATTTCATAAAAAAAATATATATATACATCTTCATTTGTGTTCCGAAGATGAACAATGGTCTTATTGGTTTGGAATGACATGAGGGCGAATTTTGGGTGAACAACCCTTTAAGTGATTGTATAAGCAGTTAGTTAAAATTAAAAACATCTGAAGAATATTCACATTAAAACAATGTCTCATTAAAATTTTATTATAGTTTCATTTAGATGTAAAATATCACATTGAACCACACTTCATTGTAGGATTAGTAATGTATAAAAAAGAGAATTTGAAAATGTCTGTATAAACTTAAAAATGCTCATCACTCAATAAAATGGCATGGTCGTCTAACCGTGATTTGTTAGTGGTCTATTAACATTATTTAAGAATCAGTAAATGTCTATGTGCAAAGAGCATCAAGCCTGTAAGTTGTCTCTTTGACAAGTTGTCTCCAAAGACAGGTGAGTCTTTCATTAAAACTTTACAATGAGGACAGTATTCAAAGCCCACGATGTAGACAAAGTCACAAATATGACAGTTATTTTAACTCTGAACAAGTACACAAAAAAGACCGAAATAAACAAATAAACTAGGTCTTTGGCATTAGAGATCTGTTCCACACATGATTATGATATAAAGGATTTCATAGTGATCAATGGGACTATGAAATTTGATAACTCACTGTACACATCTGAGACAAATGATGGATGTTTTTGCAGCAAACAAGCTTGCGGTATACCAAATATGATCTAAATTACCCTTCAAGCAGGTCCTGAGGAATATATGGAATCAGTGCAGGCGTAAATAAAGGGGCAGCATAAATTACCACTGGATGTCTCTCTCCAGCACCGACAGCACTACTCCGAGCACTTTCTGACACTTGAAAACGATCTGTATGGTGGTACCACAGCTGGGCTGGCGTTGATTGGCTGGCGCGTAGGCTGCCACTAAACTTTCGGTGCTTGAGGAGCTGTCTGTGCCGGGACAGGTGGTGTTTATGCAGATGAATGAACACATTACTGTGTGCTCTTCCTTTTGGTTTAAACATTAGCGTTTCAAATGTGACAAATCAGATGTTCGTCTCCCGCATCCTGCCTCCATTGTTGTTGCCGGAAGGATGTACATGTGGAGAGGTTTGCATGAGTTTATGTGTTTACAGTTTTGCTGTGTGTGTGTGTGTGTGCATGCGTGGGCGGGTGAGTGTATGCATGAGTACTCATATGTATATTTAACATCTGATTGAGCATACTAGTACTGGACAATTTATCATAGTTTATAATACCTGCATGAAATTATTTGCATCCATCTGCGAGCAGTAGGAGACCGTGTCTAACAAACAAGCATAATTTTTTGGCCATTTATGTTGATTTCATGATTACATGTACACCACGGTATAAACTGCAATTTGTTTTCACATGCATACTCATACGCACACAGTATGTCTGTGTTCCACAGAGACCAGCAAGATTGAGAGGAAGCTCAGCTGTAGTCTTTGTTCACTGCATGAGTGAGAGCTGTTGTCTACTACCCGAGGACACAGGTCCTTAAGTGGGTATAACTGACAATAAGCAATTACCTCCTTATTATCACAGCACAGCGGCTGTAATTGGCCCTCCTTCACTAGCAATCAGCTCAGCAGACTCATTAATCCTGCCATTGGATGGGACTTGCTTCTTGTGTATTATTGACATCATGGAATTCTATGTATTTTCCATGATATATGAAGCCAGTGATATTATATGTATATGAGGGATTGTTCATATATCACAGTAAATATAGAATAAAGGTGTGCCTTTTTCATTATTTATACATCATTGCATAAACAGTATGGAATTGCCTGGAAAGATTAAAGAGGAATTAATTAATATTTCTGTGAAATATATCACAAAATGGATGGGGTGAGGGATGAGGTAAACCAAACTTAAACCAATTAAAAATATATTGGTTATGTCCTGAAATGCAGAATTCAAGAATGAAGAACTTGGTAGCGGTTCACTCTAAGACTTTGAGAAAACACACACCTAATAAAATCAGAGGTTTTAATAAAATCACACATAGTTTTTGTCATCAAAACTTTAGATTGCATAACACGGTGAAAAGGACATAAATAAAGCATAATTCTAAATAAACTCTATCTTCTTAATTACAATTCCTTACTCATCAGCCCCTTATGTGTGCATCTTTAAAGTTAATCTAACAGGCAAATTGACTCAATTTTTTTTTTTTTTTTTGTATATGTTATTTGATTAATTGCACAATTCTGAATTTAAAGTATTCTTCTCAAATATAAAGCCCCTTTTTCCATCTTTGGAATGTGCACAATTCTGTGTTCCTCAATGTGTAGCTCTTTGTTTGTGTAATACTTTGTTTCGGCTTTGGTAGTCTGAGGGAATTGGTTCAGAGCAGTCTTGGGTGAGAGACTTTAGCCCATTGTCTGGCTCAACTTGACCCGACCTGGCTGGTTAAGCTGACGTATTGTGGACTGCAAATCGTTTCAGCTGAGGGGGCCAGTTTCTTTGTGAAGCATCGGAGAAAATAACTTGGTTAAAAAGAGCATCCCTGCAGTCTTGGGAGAGGCAGATCGGTTTTGTTTAGCTGCTCCAGACAACTCTAAATCTGATGTCTACTGGCTGGAGGCAGCGAGGAGAGGAAAGAGAAAAAAATACCTCCACCAATGGTGAGAGGTTTATTGTTGCCAACTCCGAAAACCCTGCACCAGATGAACACCAAGCTGAAATAACAAGAAGATCCACTGTCACCAACACATTTGAAGGGCTGCTTCTTAGCATTTCTTTCCATATTCCAATTTCTCCCCGTCTTGCCAGTTGTCCACACAGGTGCAAGAAGCGGATATTAATAGAATGGAGCTCCACTGCCAGTCCTCACAGGCCTAGGAAGTTACGTGACATAAAAAAAGCTGACAATTCAGCAGCAATCAACAACTTGTTTTCTAGCTGGATCCCCACAGCCGTCGAGAGGGGTAGAGGAAGACCTGCTGATGCTTAACGCCGGCTTCTAATCACATTTCTGCCATGCGGCAGGCCCGGGCTTGTACCTCACAGGTATCTGCTAACTCGTCTCAGCCCTATTTCCTCACACCCTCCGTGCTCTTAATAGCCTGGCTTTGTCACTCTTCCCCAGCAGCCGGCCCAAAGACAACTTCAATTTAAAAATGTAATTAACTCTGACATCGCATGAGCTCTCCTTGCTCTACATTGAGGGTCTTCAGAGGAAAAAACAGAAATAACAAACAAACACACCCAACCTATCACCCCTCCAACGTAGTGAAAAGCAGGAGACAAACTATGCAGACACTATTGGACAGCATGTTTTAAAACACAACGGCCGCATGTGGTGTGATGGTTTAGCTCTTGAGAGACACACTTGGGCAATGGACTAATGTTTATATTGGACTGGAGAGGTAAAATGGCTACGACTACGCGTAAACTCACAGTGATTCTATTTACGCAAGTCATTCGGTGTCAACAGGCCAGTCCCAGATGGATCAACCTAAGGAAACACTTGTCAAAAAAATTGCTTTCGCTCTATGGCAAGCTAGTCATGACTTGTTTGATTATCGAAAATGGGCACAGCGCTTGTTTGTGGCCTCCCACAGCTCAAGGTTTGGGTCCAGGGTGGGACATCAATCATTCCCTCACGGGCAAGGTGCCACCGCCTCATTTCCTGCCGGACCTCGCTGAGCGACACTTCCAAGTGTCTAATTACCACTACGGAGCTAAAGCCACACCAACAGCTCTCCAGCGTGGAGTCCTAGCCTCTCCATGAACTACACAGCTAATTGTTCCATTGCTCCCCTAATGACGCAGTCAAAACAGAACAAAGGATAACACCGAAAGGTAGAGACCAAGTTGATGTGATAATTTTCATTAACCCTGCACTCCGTGTTCTTTCATCTAGACCCCCTCCCCCCTCCTTCCCCTGAACTGCGTAGTGAGGTACTCAAATTATCTACAAGCATTTCAGCCTGTGCTAATTATCCAAAGAGTTCCTCATTAGACGATTTTAAATCCAATCTTAGATCAACACTTGCTCAGACCTCAGGGATTCTACGTTCCCAACAGCGGTTAAACAAACAATCAGTTCAAAGGATCAGGTATTCCACTTTAAGAAGAGGGGAAAAGAGAAGGGTAAACAACTGCTCACTTGAAAGAAATGACTCCAGCCGTTGCCCAGCATGCATGCAGCAATCTATAATTCATTTCACTCAAAAACGCTCAATTTTTCCCCATGCACCAGCTTTCTAATTTGAAGTGTAGTCCACACACTCACACACCTACACCCACATGATGACTGCGGGCAAAAGCCAGACCAGTGCTCCAAAAAAAGAGAAAAAACAAAGAAAAGAGAATTGCCAACAGTAACAATGTGTTTCATGCAGCTTGCAGTAATGATGTGGGCAACAAATAAAAGGAACGACCATCTTAACTGTGCTGAGTCCTATGGGTGCAGAGTATTTTCCACAATTAGATCAGGCTTCCAGTAATTAATTTACAATGCGGTCAGAAAGCTCTTAAAAGCCACCAGGAGCCTAATGACAAAAAGTGCATAAATGAGCAGCCCTGCACAAAACTGAGCATTTTATCCACATTTAATTTCAGTCTGATCTCACTTCTCATTAGTTGTGATTTATTTAGATGCACCTATGCTGCCATTGCTTTACCTTGCAGATGAGATTGGTTAGGAAAAGGGGGAGGAAAGGACTGTATAAATAGGTAGAGTGTTCATGTGAAGAATTGATCATATGGGCCTTTTAATAGGCAGTTAGAAATCTGGCCATGAGTGGATTCCTACGAGAGCGTTTGTAGATGTACCAGATCGCACTTATAACGTGCAGTAATTTCAACAACACTTTTCCTCCCTTGCCTTTCTTTCTACCTCACCCGTTTTATCTTTCCATCTCTCTCCCTACGACCGAGCTGCACTCTTTCTCTCTTTCGTCTCTCTTAATGTCAGTGTGTTGCCACTGTGAAGCATCACAGAGCTCGAGTCTGTCACTTAAAATAATGCTGTCAGATCTGTAATTTTAACCTAGAAGCAATTAGCTGTTGTTGAGCCGTAATGAATGCTGACACCTCTCGGAGATGATGAAACCCCTAATTGCTCTGTAAGAATTGAAGCTTTTGACATTGCTGCTGACTGAATTTTTCCCCTTCCTTTCTTGTGCTCCTTCATGTGGCCACACGTACAATGACGGTGGCTGGTTTGAAACTTGAAAGCAAGCAGAACTTCTTCCCCATCAGCTGTCCCATCACTTGAGCGCAAAAAGGAGAGGGGAAAAGGCTGGTTTTGCTGAAATGATGAGAGCGTTTAAACCATGATAGCACTCAGCTAATGCATCATTCAGCAGAAGTGTCATGGATGAGCGTTAATGTCACGACAGGAGCAGGAAGATGACTGTTCCAGCTTAGACAGGAAAAGGCTGATGAAATGATGGCTCAGGACACTTGTAATAAGTTTCCTCCTTAAATACCTGGCAGGACTGAGTGAAGTGAGGACTATGGAATTTATAGAAATAACAGTTCACTTATGACTTCACACACACAAAAAAGTCCAAAAAATGTTGCACATTTAAATACCCGGATGATGCACTTAATTAACTGGAAAACAAATGTTGGACACTTAATGCACTCAACTGTCATAGCTTTAATTACTTAGCGGAAAGGGAGGGGCTCTCAGACTGTAACTTTGGATGACAAAATAATCTTATAAAATTCATACACTATACATAGTGTATAATGACATATTATACACTACACATTGTGTACTAGTATATGAATTTTGTAACATTATTTGGAAACACCTGTAAGATTAGATGTGGGAGTACATTAGTATATTTGCAGTTATAATAGCCTTTCCACCTGTTTTATTGTCAAAAATATGACGTCTTGCTTTAGGTTTTCTAGTAACTTTGCATGTGCTCTGGGAATTAAACTCAATCAGGTGAGCTGCAGGACAACATTGTGTGCATATATGTGTGAAATTATTATTATTATTATTATTATTTTTATTTCTCTTTGAGTTCTTTCTCTGACAGTTGCATCCTTTTATGGCAGTTTTACACATGCATCATCTGTGAATAATACTCAAATACACACTTGCTCTAATGATTGAACTGATAACTGGTGAGAAAGATATTTGATGCCAGATTTTAACACATTCTTCCAGCCCATCAGCTCTGAATAATACGTATTATCAAGTCAACAATGAATATATATTAGATGAGGCTAAATGTAGATATTTTTCTAACATCAAATTGAGTTGTCATTTAATTTTTATTGCCAATTTAATTAAAATTATTTGCACTTACGAAGAATATAAAAACAATCTGTGAAAGTTTGTGCAGGAAAATACGTTTAGTTTAATCAACAGTTTAGCCGCGTAATCTAATGGCACTGCAGTTCCTATTTTATTTAATACCGCCAGATAACTGTCAGATTTTCTGCTTGTAAGATTGTTGAAAGCAGTGTGGCCATGGATATTAGCAGAGGGTCTCGATAAAAACAGTGAGTGTTGAATTGAGTGCTGATTAATTATTTGAGTGTTTAGGGACAGATAGTTCTTAAGCATGATAACCAGGCATCTGAAAAGCATCTTTAAAGGTATTAGTCCATTTCACACCTTCACGAAAATTTCTAAAACTTGCTAATAACGCAGAGGTGCACCGCGATGCCTGTCAACCACTCCTGCCTCCTGGCAGAAATCCCCTTTCACACTTTAAACGATTCTAACCTTGTTACAACCGTTCCTCCAATTCAGCCTGCTTTGAAAATGCACACATTGACAACCTACCATCTTAAAATTCATCATCCTGACACCTCACCATCACCACAGGGCAAGATTAAGAATCCAACCCACGATAATTAAGCGACACCCAGATGCTTAATGTGGCGCTTCCGTGCTGTTTTGCGAGGCACTGCGATGACTCGGGCCTTGAGTGCGTCATTTAAATCCCACACGACTGATTGTCGCCTTTCAACGATTCAGTGGATGATCTTGCAACGTGACCATCTTCGAGAAGTTCGTCTGGATACGTCTCTGCCGTTTGAGTATGAAAGATGGCGCGTTAAGAAAGTGCGAGCGAGTAATGTGGTAATGAGCGGGGCTCTGAGAGCTGGTGCGTTTCCCTCATTAGGATAATAAGTAAGACATCCCTAACATGACATCAACTGGAAAATGTGGCAATTACAAAACCTTACTTGGGCTCCTGGAAGCAACAAGAACAAACCAATTCCTTGCAGCAATCTGTTCCTGTAATGTGTGTCATGCAAATGAAAGGTCTGAACATCCTCTTTTAATTTCAGCACCCCTCCTCTCACCTAGCTCGTTAACGGTCCCTGGCTTCCCTCTTCCGCCCTTTGGAAGTCAATTTTAACCAGGGGTTAAATAAAACGAACAGATCTTGGTCAGAAGGCCACACCAAATTGAGCATTTACTGCCCCACAATGTTTTGAGGATGCTATCAAGCATTACTTCATAAAAATTAAATTGATATTACACTTTCAGCAATACCACAGAAGGCTAATGTCTCCACACTCGACTTGCTGGTGGCGCACAGAAAAGTGAAACAACATATGTTAACATAATGTTTCCACTACAAATGCTGAATACAAAAATTATAAAATGCACTTTTGAAGCATCTTGTCTGTCTAAAGGATTTACGTGCAAAGTTTTTTTTTTTTTTTTTTTTTTTTTTCATATAGTAAACATTCATAGCCACTCCGCTTTCGATAAGCCTTAAAAATAGAGAAGCGTTTGAAAATGGCACTTCGTCTGAATTAAAAAACCCGAGTGCGGAACGTCGGAATTTATCATTACTCATTATCCCGGTTAACTCATTTGCATCAATTATGAGCCTTGTAAAAGAACTGTCCCATAATTTAGAACATTAGCCTATACGGAGTTTTTTTTTTTTTTTTTTTACTAAATTATATTTGCTTACGGTTCTAAACCTAATATTCTTTTATGTGTTTTGAATATATCCAATTAACGAAAACAACTAAAAAAAATGTGCCACTTTTTAACGCATTCCAAGCGATTCAGATGACGCAAGTAGAGCATCAATGTGCAGCTTATATTATTGGTCCATATTAAATGAGGTTATTGATGGTGCATGTAAGACGGGCACTACAGCATTACAGCTGAACACAGGCTTCTTAATTATCTAGAAATGACTCCAATTTCCTTTAAAATTACGAATCCTGCAAACGCTAAAGAATCCAGCTCTACAGAGGGTATCCATAACTTTTGTCGATATCCGAAAGCTTAACAGTTTTTTTTTTTTTAATTTCGTTTGCTTTTCAAACATTTTTTCTCTTAAATGTAACTAAAATTCTATTCCTTGTGTTTGTGTATGTGTTTCAGAATTTTGGCTATTTTACACTAGGCTACGCTTTGTTTTCATATATTTTATGTCATTTTGAGAAAGTCCTGAATTGCTATTTTTGCATTTTCTTATTATGGAGAAAATGTAAGACATGTACTGGCGTGCGCATCTCATATTGTTTCAAACCACATAGCAAAGGTCAACTTGGCTTTAATAAGAATTTAGCAGCGCAGAAATCAGCAGTATTCTCCAATTAGAGGAACCCAAACAAACGCGCCCTGAGGCTATTCGATCCTACAGTCTATTCAGTCCTCCAGGGGATGTTATCTGCTCAAAAAAGAGAAGCATTGTAATGTTCACTTAACTACATTCCCCTAAGAAAACCCAAGTGATTACGTATACTTTCGTTTGGTTTATTTTTTTCTCATTTAGTTTAAATCGTCCTAAGAAATTCTGACCAAGGGAGTGGGTCTAAGTTTCTATAACTAAAATTGTGGTTTTATGCTACGATACGAAATATTGCGGTCATGTATTATGTATTGTGTAATCTTTGGCTAGTATGTTTCTCATTTCGATTTAGCTGCGTTTCTCATTTAAAATTCCTTTTGTTCTTTTTAGACCACATTTATACACATCCACTCACTGAGACCTTTTTGTTCATTAGCTTAGTGTTAGAACTGTGTTATTCAGTGCACGACTAGCACGAAAAATATTTGTGTATAAATCGTTAGGCCTATTTTAAATAGCCTAAATGAAGAAAGTGGGTTTCTGTGTGGTTGTGTTCTTTACAGCATTATCCTAAGTGTCGCTGATTAAAACGAATGACACATAGCGAATATTAATCTCGGGAGAGTTCCACAGAGGTCTATAATTGTTTATATGAAATGTTTCTTTTAATTCACTCACGCTGAGAAGGCTCACGCCTGCTGTCTGTCCGCGGCGGTTCTCCCACAGAACAGCTGCCAGACCGGGAGCAGCTTCTCCATTCCCAGAGCAAATGCGTCAAACCATCTATTCTCATATAGCAGACCGGTCCCGAGCCTTACTTGAATACACGCCTATGCTAATGAGTTCAGATGGGATTAAAGAGTTTACAAAGAATTGATGTTGTTCCCTAGAAAGTAGATTATATAGGCTACCATATATATATATATATATATATATATATATATATATATATATATATATATATATATATATATATATATATATAAACAAAACATAACAGGATTTGTTATGTCCTTTTAAACTGATGTTTATGCTACGTTGCATCACACACAAGTGCCGAGAAGAATTAGAATTTAGGCCTATGTTAGAGATTTAGATTTTTAAATTAATTTTTTTTTTTCAATTAAATTAAATGTTTCTTTCTTTTTTTAGTCCTTTTTTATCAACACGCCTGATGCTAAAAATCATTCACTTTAATGTATCTTTCTTGACTTGTGCAGTTATGGGAATCAAATTTTAAACTTACTTTTAAACAACAGAACAGCCCCAAAAAGGTCCCATTAAATTAGTAAACTGTCCCTTTCAAGAGAAAGCGTCTGACAGTAGCTTTTTATCAGTTTGTCTTTATTTCACCCTTTCTTTAAAACTAATAAACTTTATAAGCGTATGTACTAGTATAAGTGTATTTGTACCAAAAAAGACAAAACAAACAATCTGACAATGAACAGTCCTTTTACTGTCACGGTCACAGGCTCGTCTGGTTTAGTTTGGCCTATGCGTCAGAAATGGTCCATATTAAATAATACATCTTTTTCTTCGATAAAATCGTCTCTCAGTTGTTGGAGAAAAAAAAAAATGCGTCTTGTGAAAGTTCAGCGCAGTCTGTCACATCACGTGTGATACATTTGTCTCTCCGTGTCTTTTGGTTTTACCGAGGATGCGGTGTGCCCGGTATTGGGTTTGCTATCGGGTTCAGTGCCGGTTGTCCCCCGGGCCCCAGGCCGTGAATGAGCACTCTGGGGACGAGCGGTCTCTGGAGAGACGGATGCGGTGTGGACGGAGTCCGGTACATACTGCTGTACATGGCAGCGGCGGCGGCGGCCGCTGTCGTGCTGTCCACGGTACCTAATAAACTCGGGTGGTAGAAATACGGAGATGGGAACATTCTCTGTAATGCCGAATAATTTCCAGCTTCAGCCAGCAGTTCTAATCCGACAGCCGTCTGCCTCTTCCATTTCGTCCTGTAATGAGATCAAAATACAAGAAATCAATTATTAAACTCTCCACATGGCTCCTTCAGGATCAGATTGTTCGAGAAGTGAATGCTGGATTCTGGTACAAAACAAATGTAGGTAAACATCATATAGCTAAATAAAACCAACGCTATTTAGGCCGAAATGGTGCGTAAAATACATCAGAATATTGCTAATTGTTTGTGACTAAAACTTTTTTTTTTTTTTGTCGATTAAATTTGGTTAAGTTATTGCCGATGCAATTAGAATTCGGTGAACTTTCTACAACAGTACGCAGCATGACGAAAATGATTGCCTAAATATATGATAATAGTTATAAGAAATTTAATACAAATATGAGCATTGTTTAAAAATGAAAAAATATTTAGGAGGGAAAAAGGCTGAAATTATTTGAGTTGCTTAAAGTAAGTATAAGTGGCGTTGTTCATGAACAGCCATTTGCATTCAAATGATTTAAAATTGTTTAATATGACAAAACTGTAAAATACCATTTCAGACAGAATGTTAGAATTATTTGATCCATAGATTTTGTTGCGCCGTTCAGATATTTAAAAGCTCGCTTAATAATAATAATAATAATAATAATAATAATAATAATAATAAAAGCCTAATAAAAATATTAACTAATAAATAATAATATAATACAAAACATCTCGAATTTTGGCAACTGCAAAAGTTTCAAATTTACATACAAAAATATGGTAAATGCTTGCACAATCTAAAAGCATTAGTATTATTATATTTCATACATGTTATATGGAAACTTACCGTCGGTTTTGATACCAAGTCTTGACTTGTGTGTCTGTGAGGTTTAGGGCTGCTGCCAGGTCCATTCGGTCCTGTACGCTGAGGTATTTCTGTCTTTCGAAACTGCGCTCCAGCTGGTTAAGTTGATGGTCGGAGAAGGCCGTCCGCGCTTTGCGAGGTTTTTTAGAGCGGACTGGGGGACTGTCTCTCGAACTAGAAATTTCCCGATCGCCCTCTTCTTTTGCTCCTAAAGAAGTTAGTAAAATGAAAATTAAAGAAAATGTATTATAAAAGAAGTTGTTCATTTCTATAGGCTATTCTTTAAATGAGTTTACTCAAAATGAGAACACAGACTAATAATTTAGTAATTACTGTTCAAAATGTTTATTTTGGTGACTTGTGATTGCTATAGGCCTACATGCACAATCTGGTTAGGTCTGATTATTTTGTTTTGGTATTTGTAGTAACCAATATGAGTACCAGGGTCTTTAGAGAAATAAATAAATAAATAAAAATACAAGGTATACAAAAATATACATATTTGTCTCCCAAATAAATTAGGTCGCTCTTACGTAGGCTAGACGAAAATATTACTGCAAAACGAGCAGGATCAATATGTCAATCTATCTCTATTTGTAGCAGTTTTTGCTGGGCTCCGTGATCCCCCCTCAAGGAAGAACAATAATCTCTCTAATTGACTCACTAGGGAGGATCCCACACCGGGCAAAATTCACCAGCCTTTACATCTGTTATGCTAATATCAGAGAATAACCTCAGTGACCGGCTACCGATATTGTTATTGTATTGTACTGGTTCTTACTGAAAACACAGACAAAAACAAAGCCTTTTATTTGGCTTTAATATGAACGTCGATTTTTTTTTTTTAAATAATGATAATAAGTAAAAAATTACAGCCTATGGGGCTTTTTAACCACTGAATGCATGTAATATTCAAGCGGTTGAACCACAACGTTAATTGTTACAGCCCATTCAAGAAATCGTTTTGTCTGAAAATCTGTTTAAATTTTTGGTTATTTTATTTAATGTAGCATGACCAATTAGTTGTGAAGAATTGCATAATTCTATGCGCTTTCAACTTCACAATGAAAAAGATACTTCTTTAATCTCACATGCTTAGATTTGCAATAATAAACAACACAGAAAGTTTATTAAGACATTTAAATGTAATATTTATTTTTGTAATCTTTTAGCTAATGGTTGTTGTTGTTTTAAAATTAAGTTCGACGTAATGACAAATTTCTGGATTTCAAACTGTTCTTAATAATTGATTCTACCTGGTAATTGATATTACCAAAAAAGTATAAATGTCAAACGGCTACAGTGATCTAAAGGTCTACCCCAAGTTTTTATTATGTATTTAGGCTATTCATTTCTTTTGCATGGAAAACGCGCTCTTACCGTTACATTTTAAATCGCTCTGAATGTCATCTCTTTTGTCCAGTTTGCTTCTGTTTTCATCTAGCTCTAGTTTGGGCCTGATGCCGTCCGGGGCGGTTCCGCTCTCTGTTTTGGGGCTGTGATGTGGAGATGGTACACTGGTGCTGTAAGGAGCGCACGCTGCTAGCGGTTTACTGTCGCCCAAAATGTCTTTGATTAGAAAGGAGGAGGTGGCAGTCCTGGGGGCACAGCCAGCCTGACCGAGCGGATGAGGCTGGGGTGAAAGCTGCAAACTCTGAGCCTGACTGTGATGATGATGGTGATGGTGATGCTGAAGGCTGTCTTGGACCAGATGCGGATCGGGATGCTCCATCGTAACTGAGATCGGGGATGAGGGGGCTGTTCCCACAGTGTCTATCTCCGAGCATGGTGATGGGGTCGCCTGGCTCCTGAAATCCACTGTTCTGTTACTGTCACCGAGGCGAAAATCTCCGTTCATCAGTACTGAGCTGCCAGAATTGGTTGTGGACAAAATAGTGTCTATTCCGAAACTAGACCCACTGGATCCTTCCATAGTACAAGAAAAGGATGAGCACTTAAGTCGTCTTCATAACAACTTTCCTGTACAATTTTGTAAAAGAAGAAAAAAAAATAACTTAATCGGAATCAACGAAACGACAACAGAACTCAAAGGTTAACGCAATAAAAAAGCCCCGAAAAGTACAAAATAAACATTACGCGCAAATAAATTAAAAAAAATAAATAAAAAATCCCCGCACTTACGCAAAGAAAAAGAGAAATATAGCCTGTTACATTCAAGGTGAAATGTGGAAAGCAAGTGGATCTGTGTAGTCCACGTCCTTTTGTTATGGTTATTGAACTTTCTTTCAAAGTTGAGGTGTGGAGAGATTGGGATGCTCTAACTCCTCGACATCACGCTCCCTTTTGCCACTAATCGTTGTAGTGTTGCTCTACAATGACTTCCTATACTGACGTCATATTTTCTCCTTTATTATAACACACTCCTCGTGTTCCCCATCTCTCCTCTCATTGGTTACATGGTCACGCGTCTGTCCAATCAGCGATTTTTACTTCATCATTACACTTTAGAGCCACTCATTGATTCCGCAATGCTCTTTTGAAATCTTCCCTCCTCTATAATGTCTCAGACGGCATCTTCATTAGACATAAATATACATAAAAAAAACGTTTATGGTAACACTTTACATCATTTTCTGCATGTTACACATATTACTTGTTGCTTAAACTAATTACCACACAGTAATAAAAACAACAACAACAATAATGTGAAATTACTAGACGTTCCACAAAATAATTAAACAAAATAGTTCACTAATATTATCCAGCGACTAACCAATCAATTACACTGCGATTATAGAATTCCGTATTCCGTCAATTAAAATGTAAACATGAATTAACAAATAATATCAAAAGGGTTTACAAATTCAGTTGTGAACTTTGTTTAATCATCGCATTGTTTACTTGTTAGGTATTCATTCATTACATATGCTTAGTTTCTTTTTCTTTCTTTTTTTTTCTTTTTTCTTTTTCTTTCCAGTTTATATTTCTCCAAAAGAAAACCTTACAATAATAATCCCTATTGGCAAAACAAAATTGTGTCATTTATTCTTTTAAGAGCACAGAGACAGTGAAACGTACAAGAGAAATAAGCCCGTTTTGAGCTGATAGTCATTGTGTGTGTCAGGGCCTTTGAGTGAAAGCACTGATTCTAAATAGCTCAAGGGAATGAAATGATGGCGAATATTATACATGACATATGCCCGACTCGTATCTTGCCTATTTTCTTCTAAATAAACCCTGGGCCTATTCTAGATTTATAAATCAGCTTCATTTCGTTCACTTTGTTTATACACGAGAAGACAAAGTGCGTTAAATATTTTTAGATTGATGAGCAGAAATTAAGTATCAACGAATATATATGAGTGGGGGGGGGGGGGGGGGGGTAATGCCTATCTTACAACACTTTTAATGCACGACTTTTATTTGTTAATTTTGAGTAAGAGATCAAAATGTTTTATATGCCTTTGAGTGCATAGATTTATACTGAGAGGAGGATGATGATGCAATATATATGGAGGTATCTGGCTTACATGTTCTCCAGCAGACGGACTGAGAGCTGGTTATTATATCAGGCTGCTGCGTTCTCTAACGTAGGTTTGTTACGGTCGAGCTTTCCGTGGATCACTCCACTGTGCTCCCAAACCTGTCTGCAGCCTCCTCCTGTAACGGACCGAACTGAGATTCTTTAACCTCTTTTATTTAGCTGAGCGTCGTGGGAGTCATCATTTAGGTTTGTTGTGCGCACCGCTTTAATTTCTTTCATAAAAAGGGAATAAATGACCTTTAGAAAACAGTTTTATCTGATTATATGTTCATAGATTTTTGTTTTATTTTTATTATTATTATTGTTATTATTTGTAATATGCTATAATTATAATTTAGGTTTATTATGTAGGCTATTGTATGTGACTGTCTGTTTTTGTTGTAAAGGATTCCTTGAACATATGTTTTGGAAAGACTGTTTAAAATATTGCAATCAAAAATATAAGGGATTGCATGTTCGTTTTTCGTACATGTTCCTCTATTCGTATGAAATTGTTTCTCCGGGGAAAAAAAAAAAAAAAAACTTATCAAACTCTTTAAATGTTCAGTCTGTTTAATTCATATTGATTTACATGACTGTACTGGAGACTGTCTTTTAAAATTATTTTATTTAAAAGTTTATTTTGTCTAAATGTTCTTGTATTTTGCTGTTTCCTGTGGCGACCTAATAGCTGACCTGTTACACATAATAGTAGCTAACTATCTGGTTAGAAGTTTCTGCAAATTTGGTGACTAAACACTACAACGATAAACATCTACGATGCTGTATATCTATGCATGCTAGTGTCAGTTTGAATTATATGAATATTGTGCTTGGCTTGTTAGCTTGTCATTCTTAAAATGTCTGTATTCTGTACTGAACTAAAATAATTAGTTAAGTCGTGGTTATTTGGTAAATTCTTGTATAACACGCACTCCCTGCATGATTTTACACACGCTCAGTAATAACACTAGGCGGCGACAAAGCTATCTCTGAATTCCTGTCAATAATAGCTTGAAGATTGCTGGTTAATGCAGGGCAAAACCTCTCTATGTACACACACCGAGATCAAGTTTTACCAACAGCCAAATTCAACTAAATGCCTAAATAGGGGTCTTGAATAGCCTATCTGAGATGGTTACGTAAAACAATTAAGATACACTGTAGTTAAGGTTTTACTGTTAACTGACTTTAATGAATTTAGGCAATAATCTAACAATTTTCCAGTCACATCTAAATACATTAACTTCCTTCCAAAACGTTTATTTTAAAATGTTTTAGAAGATTTTTCTATATAGGCTATAATTATTTGGCCATATGATTTTTACTGCCATTCTCTACAGATAGGCTTGCCCTTTTATACATATATTCAAATTTACTATCTAATTGAGTTAGAGTGAAATGTGTTTTGCCCCAAGATATGTGAAAACGATCTATTGGCAATGTATGTCTTTCCGTTGAAGAAAATCAAAGCGATGGTTGAACACGCCAGTCACTCTCATGAGACTCCAGCAGCATGTTCATTAACAGTTCACTAATTGCAGCAACTCATTGAGCCTCAATCAATCGCTTTATTAGGTTTAAGGGCGCCGCTGGAACAAATTGAATACAACCAGTCAGGGTATCATCTGATCAGCCTGGGCTGATGGTCGATGATCGGACGGTGAAATTGTAGTTTGCACTGTATTGATTCCCCTCGCGGCTTTCTGTTGAAACTGTCACCTCGTGAATGCTGAAGGCCTCGCGCTGTTTGCAGACACACAGGTTGCTCCACTTTGTCATATACTTCGTGCACAATCTCTGTGAGCATTTATCAAACGAAAATACAAAATATTAATCTAATATTTAATAAATCCCCGAAAGATCTGAAAAAGACATATCATTGAAACAAACACAAGTTGAATATATTTTTTTTTATAAATAGGCTAATCAGTGATGCTTTAAAAACATAATGCTCTTTTTCTCATTTCCTTTTCTGTTCATTTTACTGTTCAGTTGCAATATGATTATGATGTATTTTATATTAAGGTGTATTCATAACCCAGGGAAAGTTTATGCAATTAGTAACAAATCATGGAGCAATAAATAAGCAACCACATGAACCCCAAATTAACTGATCTGTTGAACGCAAACTGTATTAATTATAATATACTTTTGCCACTTGTATGACTATAGGTGCTAATTTAAATGAAAGACCTAGATTTAAGACATAAAAAAAATTTAAATACCACAGAAGGCCCCTCATCCATGCACATTTCAAAAAAGCCTGGAATTAATAATAATCTGAATCACGATGTTAAAGACAACCGAGTTGTCAGGAAGTGTAGATCTATAGATTTATGGAAAATGATGAAATCACAACAGTGCGGGTAATAATCAAAATGTGTGTTAAAATATATTTACATGAGACATACTATTTTAGTGAGACTTATTAAAGACATCCATACCATGGATGGCGTGCACATAATTATATTTACAAATCTTTATGTGCAAAAATCTGTATTTCATTTGCAAGTGTCATAAAAGCAGGCTGTAAAGCATACGCTGTATTCAAATGGCAGTGCGCTTGAGTATTGAACAGAACACGGTCTCACACACACACAAAAAAAAAAAAAAAAAAAAAAAAAAGCATCTTTAATCAAAGAATCATGGGTCTGACAGAAGACAAATTAGCTGTCTCTCTCTAAACATGTCTAACATCTCTATTTGAGCGGACAGGAAAAGGCTAACACAAAATTGTTATGAAAGTCAAAATTCAACATGAAATATTATTTTAGAAGCTCTCGTATGGAAGGTTGGTGCTCTCTGTGAGCTTTGACATTTACAGCAGTGGCTTTCAAGATCCCAATATTCTTAACAGTATCCCCCCCTCTTCCTCTCAACAGTGCTTGAATTTACACTGTAATAAAACATGTGACATTCAAGTTTAATTTGAAGTGCAGCTAGCATTAATCCAAAGGCAAACAA